>PVJX010003870.1:0-101959 GCA_004027295.1 Dolichotis patagonum
AAAGTTGTATCTTAGAAGCTGGCCATTTTTAACACTTGTATATCTATGTTTTATAAATTTGAGCCTGTGTTTGTAATAATATGTTGAAACAGTTGAATGTTAATATACTATGAGAAAGATAAATAGTATGCATTAAAATAGGGCTAATAGATCATAGGTTTGAGATATAAGGGAAGTTTCTGTAACTTGAATAACCTTTATTGAACAACCACTCGAATGATATGAATATTCTACATTAATTAGTGCATGATAAACCATTTTCAGTTTAAGTGTGATAAAAACTTCCATATGTATAATATATAAATAGCAAAATAGAAGCTCCTTGGTCTTGCAACATACTTTAGGTAGTAGGTATAATTCTCATGGTACTGGTACCATTTTAATCATGGGAAAATGGAGAATCACTTATTCATCAGGTATTCTGTAAACTCATTCAACTGATTGTCTCAATTTTTATTTATTAAATTGTCCTCTCTGAAATATAATTCCAACCTAAATGCTATAAAAGGCTCTCAATTCACTGATGAGACATAGTGTTATGGTCTATAGTTAGAATTTACCCCCAAATCTCATGAGGTCATAAGTGGGGCTTTATGGAGGTAGCTGGATCTAGGTTGCATGCTGCTTGAATTAAGGGTGTTATTGTGGCACTGATTTATAGTGTGATGGTAGGAGTTAGGTTGTCTAACTCCTACTTCTCTAGAGTAGGTAGCTTGGATAAAATATAAGAAAATGAAAGAGGGTTCCCACTTGTGACTTAATGCTTGTTCCCTTCTACCTGTCCTGCTTTGCCACGAATTATTTCTCCTCTGTGCTGCCCATCTGCCATACTTCCCTGCCTTATAGCCAGCCAATTATGAACTGAAACATTTCCAAACTATGAGCCAAGTAAATTTTTGCTCTTTTAATTTTGAGTATTGGAAATTTTGTTTTGGCACTGAAAACAGTAACTAAAATGCAAAGAATACAGGATTTATATAAAACAATGTATGTGTAACATTTATATTGCATTGAAACTGATCCTGTTTGTCCCTAGATCTTTAAAATAAGAATTATGAAAACATAATTTATATAGAGTATCAGTTTTATATATTGGTCATGTAATACCATGGTAAAGAGATAAGGCAGCTACATTTCATCATTCTATGAATTTTCTAGCTAATGCCATCATTGACATTACCATTCCCTATAATTTATGATCTTAACTTTGTCTCCATATTCTTGATGCTTTCAAAATGAATGTATAGCCAGAGATTTGGCTGAGCGGCATAAGTGCCTGCCTGGCAAGCATGAGGATGGGAGTTTGACCCCCCGTACTAAAAAAAAAAGAACGTATAACATTTTAATTGGTTTAATTTATTTACCAAAACTGTTTTGACATATATGAAACTGTTATACTATTAGTGCTACCCTACTTTTTTTTACTGTTGAGTAGTATTGAATTGTACACCTTGTCTCAGATTGATTATACAATACCAGTTTGGGGTAAATTCTAGTTTGGAGTATTTATAAAAAAATTATAAAAATTTATGTAAATATTTTGATGAGTTATTTGTTTTTCTTTTGTGGATTTTTTTGTTTATATCTCAGTAGGAATCACAAGTGTGGCATTGCTGTGACATCTTGTATAAGATATGAAGAACATGTATATAAGAATTTGCAATGAATTGCCAAAGTGTTTTCTACAGTGATTGTACCATTTTGCATTATTTCTGAGTAATATTTCACTGTGTAGGTACGCTTAAGATTAATTATGCATTCTTAACTTTAAGATCATTTAAAATGAAAGAAAAAATAGTTCATAATATGAATTGGAAACTTAAATTTTCCAATTTAGCCACTTTTTTATTGTTGGGAGAACATGCCCAACAAACACAGTTTAAAGGAGGAGAACTTTATTTTGGTTCATGATTTCAGTCAATAGTCAGCTAGTTCCAGAATTTTTTAACCATATCACTTAATTTATCTCTCCAGTAACAGAATAAGAATAACCCTGACTTGCACATGAAACACTCCGAAAATTCTAAAAATTGAAGACCAATAAAAACAAAAAACAAAAAAACAAACAGACAAAAAAACAGGACTTCCTGAGTTTGAAAAGACTGAAATCCTACAAAATATGCTTTTGGTTGCAATGAGATTAAATTAGAAATAATAAAAAAAAGGAAACTGAAAAAATCTAAACATTTTGGCAATTGAACAGCATAATTTTTTATTATCCAAGAATATAAGAGTAAATTGTTCTGTAAATTAGAAAATATTCTGAGATGAATCAATAAGAAAATATAAATATACATATAAAGAAAATATATATTTATTTATAGATTAGTGCTAAAAGTATGATATACTTATAAAGTATGATATAAGTATACATATAAAGAAAATATATATTTATTTATAGATTAGTGCTATAAATATGATGACAACAATTTATAGTTGTAGACAACTATATTAAAAAATCTCAAATTGATATCTCAGTTTTGTAAGAAATAAGTGAAGGAGGAGCAAAGCAACAGAAAACATAAAGAAAGAAACAATGAAGTATATATTAGAAATCAATGTATTATAAAATATAAATATAGACAATACATGAAACAAGTTCTTTGTAAAAAACCAACAAAATTGATGGGAGTTAAATCTAGTCTAATAAATGAAAGAAAAGAGAGAAGGAGAGAAATACTGATAGGCAGAAAATGACAGAGAAAGGAAAGAAAATTAATAAAATTAGAAAGAAAAGATACATCACAATGAACTATGCAGAAATGCCAGAAAATTTATGGAAATGAAAGTTCTTTATTGGCACCTCTATGCCTACAAAATAGGAAATTTAGTTAAAATGGGACACATTTCCAGATATTAAATTAATGAAATTGACTCAAAAAGAAATAGGAAATCTGAATGTATGTACAAGTGAAGGGGTTGTGTTGTAGTTACAATTTATTTCAAAAAGAAATGTACCATCCACTGAATTTATAAAAAAACTAATTATTCAAACTTTCAAGAATTAGAGAAAGATTGAACACACTTCTAAATACATTTTATGACATTAACATTTTGGCCAGGTAAATCTATCTCAACAACCCTACAAAGTATGATCCTTCATAAAACACAAATGTAGAAATCCTCAAAAAGTAAAATTCAGCACTATATAAAAAGAACAATATACTATGTCCATGTGAAATTTATAGGACTAAAAATTGAATATTGTTTAATATTACAAAATCAATGTGTCTTAGCTGTTTTTCACATTGCTGTGATAAAATAGCTGATATCCGCAAATTAAGAGAGGAAAGGTTTATTTTAGCTCACAGTTTGTGGAGGTTTCAGTCCATAATCAGCTGGCTCCAAGGCAGCATGGAAAAGGGAAATGGAAGAGGAAAAACACTTCACAGCATGGAAAGCAGGAAGGAACAAATGCTCAATGCAGGAGGAATGATACATACCCAGGGAATACCCACAGTGACTTACATCTTCCCTCTAGGCTTTACCTCCAAGTATCACACTCACCTACAAGACCATTAGTGGACCAATCCAGTATTACCCAGCCTTGACTCAGTACCACACACTCATGATCCAGTCACCACTCAGAGCTCCAACTATGAGCTGATGAGGCTTCGGTTGGACATGAGAAATAAATCGTGTCACAATTAACGTAGAATATAACATTGTAAAAAGTGAAATACATGATTATCTTAATATATGCAGAAAAATAATTTGAAAAATCCGAGCCCCCTTTATGATTAAAATTTAAGACTTTAAAAATAACTAGGTATGGAAAGGAAAATTCTCATTCTATCAGGAAAAATTAACACATAAAATCATATTTATTGGTAAAAGAAGGAATTGTTCCTCCCTGAGGTTGGGAAGATAGGAAGGATGCTGTATCTGCATGCAATGCTGTGCTAGAAGTTTCTGTCATTAATTTAATAAGAAAGAGAGTAAGAGGCACCCAGATTGAAAAGTAAAAATATCTTCATACCCAAATGGTATAATACTTAAGGAACACAAACATATGTATGCACACACACAATGAATAATAAATGAATTTAGCTAGGTCAAAGGCTACATGATGAATTCATAAAAATGAAGGGTAACTACAAATTATCAGTTTAAAAACATTAACAGCATGAAAACATAATATTTAGGAATAAATTTAACAGAATATGAAGACTATACACTTACAAGTATAAAACATTTCCTGAAAAATCCAAATAATTGGAGACTATGCTATGTTTATAGAACAGAAGAACCAGTATTACTAAGAAAGTATTTTTCCTTAACTCTTCTATAGCATGCTGATGGTTAATATCAGGTATTTTCTTGGCTGGTCTGAGGGACATCCAGATAGTAAATAATGCATTATTTCTGGGTTGTTTGTGAGAGTGTTTTTTCAGGACTGGCACTGAAGTGAGGGAGATCCACTCTCAGCCAGTGTGGGAGGACATTGTCTAGTAAGTTTGGAAGTCAAGCTAAAGTAGATGAGAAAGACAGATTTTCTCTCTCTTCTGAAGCTGAGACATCATTTTTTCCGACATTTGGATTTTCACAACTTCAACTTCATTGGTCTTTGCGCTTGGGTAACTGCACTAACTGCACCTCAGTTTCTCAGGTCTTCCGACTTGGACTGAATTATCATAGGTTATATTATATTATCATAGGTTTTCTGATTCTGAGGCCTTTAAGTATAAACTGAGCCACATTACTGATTTATTATTTCTCCTTCAAGATGGCTTATTTGGAGGCCTATTATCAGCCTCCGAAATTATGTGAGCACATTTTCCTAATAAATCTCCTTCTATATCTATGTCTGTTTATTTATATGACTATATATTTATGTCTTTAAGTATATCCAAATTATATTTATGTACCTTTCTATATTCTATTAGTTCTGTTACATTGTATATACTTGACTAACACAAGTGTCAACCAAAATCCTTATAAAAAATCCAGAAGACACTTCTATATAATTGACAATATAATAGTAAACTGTATATGAGAGAGCAAAATATTTATGAAGGAAAAAAGTATGCATACACACATGCACAGTGTTATGATTTATGTCTGGATGCTACTCCATAAGCACAGGTACTCAACAATGTGGATTTTGAAGGGTGACTGAATCATGAGGCACTATGACTAAATGTACTCAAAGGAGATTGTACCTGACTAGCAAATGTAGGTCACTTGGGGAGCTGATAGTGTGTATCGCTATCCCTAGTTCTCCTTTCATGTTCTTCACTTCCCAGCCACCATGATGTGAGCAGCTTTCCTCCATTCAGTCCTTCTATCATGTCAACAACCATGCAAGGACTGAAATAAGCCTGTCTTCCTTTGTGTGGCAAGTGTTGGATGTTTTTTGTCAGGACAAGGACCATGACTAAGATTTTGGTACCAAAGCTTGTTGCTATGACAGTACCTGGTGCAGAAACTGTGATGTAGAAGTGGTTCATGGGAGGAGTTTGGAAAAAATTGGAGATGCCCACTGAAGAAACAGGTCTAGAATGCTGTAAATCAAGCTTGATGAGAGATTCTTGGAAGAGCTCAGATTACTAGAATGATGCTAAAGTGAAGACAGTAAAGATCAGGTTCAGGTGTTTTCAGTTAGGAACAAAGACTCCATTGGAAGTTTCATTCCAGGACATGTATTTTGTGCTCTGGTAGATAATTTGTTTGCACTTTTCTCATATCCTGAGAGCTTGTGAAAGGCTAAGACTAAGAATGGTGGCCTAAATAATCTTTCAGAGAAATTTTTATGATAGTTCAATGTTCAGATTATTAAATGAGTATTGCTAACAGCATTTAGCCAGCTTTCTACTGGGAATCAAAAACCAATGTTGTAGGTGAGTGATTTTTAAAGTGCCTAGAAAAGAAGGGTCTGTAAAGTTCTGGCTTAGATAAGCCTCGCTGCAGAAAATATTAGATTTAAAAAGAAGCCAAGTATTTCACAACAAGAAAATAAAAAAGAGGTCTTTAGGATATGTGAGGAATCTTCAAGACCTCACTCTTTGTAGGCTCAAGGGTACAAAAGTGAAAGACTGCTTTGGGAGGAGAGCCCCCAGCCACATTGCTCAAGAAAGGCTGCCTAGGAAATTGGTTTCCCAGGATTTAGTTAACAGCACTCAGTTATCCAAACAGATGGCTCTGCAACCTCCACTACTGTGATGCAAAATTGCCTGGCTAATGCTGCAGCCAGCGGCTGGTCTTGCATCATCCATGCGTTGTTGGTTTTATAGGCATGCAGAATGGAAGAGTTGTGGGTTCAGTAGGTTTCCACCTAAATTTCAGAAGAAGGACTGGGAAGCAAGGCAGTGTGTCCCTTAGAAGGCACTGCACAGAGCTCTGAAAGTGAAGCAAGGCGCAGTGGCTGCACCAGGAATTTGAAGAACCCAGGAGTTAGTAACATCGGAGGAAAGCAGCAGGGAATGGGTAAAGCCAGCCACAGAGAATACATGAGGACTGCAGCAGATAGGGCAATAGAGCTAGGCCTGCTGAAGACATATGGAGTTCATATCTCACAAAACTTGTGCTAGGTGCTGGACACAGGAGTAAAGCATTTGATACTTACCCTTTGGTGTTTAAAGCTTGCTTTTGTTTGATTTCTTATTTTACCCCTATTCTTTCATTTTGGAATGGAAATGTTTACCTCACACCATTGCATATTGGCAATATTGAATTTAATGTTTTTAATAGGGCTCACACCTAAAAGTTTGCTTTGAGTGTCAGTGGAGATGTAGATGTGAACTTTTTAGCAGTGCTACAACCACTAGGAGTTTGGAAACTCTGAAAATTGGACTAAACGTAATTTGAATAAAGATATGTGCACGATCTATTGCGTGCTGTGGTAGAATGTTATGCTTTATATTTGGATAACCCTTCAAAGCGTTATGTACCCATAGGCAGGGAATTTGAAAGGTGATTGACTCATGGAGGTGCTATAGTTAAAGATGATGGTAAGGGGTGGGCCCTGCACAGAAGAGTTTTGTTATTTGGGGCATGAAAGGTAGGGTGCATCTCCCTCCCTGACTCTCTCTTTTTCTTTCTCTTTTCTGTCTACCATGACATGTGAAGATGTCCTCCACCATGCCTTTCTACCATGCCACTCTCCCTTGGAGCCAGCCAACCAGAAACTACAGCCATTAGTCAAATAAATCTCTATGTTAAGTTTTGGGTATCAGCCATCTTGTCCTGGTGACAGTGAAAAGTGATTAGGACACACACACTCACCACTAGATGGCATACTTTTTGAACACACTTAGCTATTAGTGTGCTTTTATAGTTAAATAAAATTTTATATATATTTACTGAAAAACTAAGTGTGGTTATTTCATTTCTACTTCATAAAAAACATGCCAGTGAAAGCAAATGGTATCTATAATATTGTGAGGCTTACAATTTAGACACGTTGGAAATAATGTAAATACAGTAGACAATTTAAATTATTTTGCTTAATTACTATGGGAATTCTGTATAAAACAAAATAATTATTGTATATATTATTTTCCCAAAATAGCCAAGAAATTGTCTTCAACTAATTGTACATAATGGATCTGTAGCTGTATCGTGGTCAATTCTTCTAAAAACTACGTCTTGATTTTGTGAGTAAAGAAACAAGAATCTATATGAATTATACATTAATGTCATATGTTAAATGTGATCATCATGATGAGATGTTACTATCAATAACTTCAGTAAAATATGAATGTGAACAGTACACTCATGATGAGTAATTGTAGGCAAGAGAGAGCATTGTTACTTTGCCAAACATTTGGATAATTTGAGTTAGTGCAAAGATGTTTCAAATTAAATCTAGATTAGAATGAAAGATTGTTTTGTGTTTTATAATGACAATTTTTCAACAAATAAATATATACAATTTTCAAGTTGAGACTCCTATAATTAAGAAAGCAACACTTATTCCTATAATTAAAAATAACTTTTTTGCTCATGCTTCTCAATTTAGTACTTATATCTATAATTGCTTTGTTTGATTAGTCTTAAAGCAAGGCATTTGAAACTTTAAACTACTTAACAACTAAATATTAGTTGTATTTATATATCTTAAGAAGCAAGCTCTAATGGTTACTACAAATATCTTCTAGCATTATTACCTAATAAGAGATAACACACCATTTGAGGGCTAATTTTAATATCTACACAGTTATTTCTGAACATAAAGTGTACTCTCAGACTCCTATTACAGATAATCAGTGATCATTACCGAGCCAATTCTCACCATATTAAAGGAATTTTATTTTTATCTAATATGCTTCTTTAGTGATTGTAAATATTAGGTAAGGAAGTAACTACTGATTATGTTATTAATAAATATAATCCACTAGCACACTGAGAACTGCCTACTTTCTCCTTTTCATTCTATGTTTCAGTGTTTTGTATGAACTTTTCCCCCTCATCATGTCATCCAATATAACCATATTTTATAAACAATCCAGATGGTGTTATAAATTGCCAGTGACTCTGAATTTTATTAGTCACAATCTTTCTGTTCAAGTTTAAGTTTCACAGAATTCAAACATGTTAACTTATCTGTATGAATTTTTTGTACAAAATTTAAATATAGTCAATTGCAGGTATTAATTTTGAACAAGAATGATAAATGAGCCTTATATAAGAGAGATGGTTTTAACGTACTGGCTATATGTACAACCTATATTCATTGGTTAGGTCGTTTCAGATCTGATTAGGCTGCAGTGGCTTGCCTGATACTCTTGTCTTGTAGGATAGTCATGAATGGAATGGAAGGAAGCATATACATTGAGTTAGGTACTTAAGTAAGTACTTCTGAGCTCTAGCTATATTCAATCTTTGTAATACATTTCAAAGCAATGCACTTTTATTTTGTGCCTCTCTATCCTTTCTTCCAATGAATTATAAAACAGCTTGTTTTGGTCAGCTATATCCTAAAAGGAAATAACGTTGATTAAAAACAAGTATGAATTTAGTTGAAAAAGTATGTTTTGCCTCCACACATTAAATGAGAAGAAAAATGGTCAAATGTATTCTAAAGCACAGTATATCAAAGTTCTATTCCAATTTTCTACTAAGAATTTAGATATGTAAATCAGGCTAAGTCTGGCTATAGTTTTAAAAAACAATACCTTACTCATTTTCCACAACTTCATATACAAAAACATGTTCAGAAATGAACTACCAGAGAGCAAAGAATAAAATAATAATGCATACCCATCAGATATTTCAGGTAAAAATCTAACTGTCATAAAATATTGATGACAAAGAATTCATTTGAAAAATAATATTTGAATTACTACACTGTCATGTCATCAAAAAATAAATCTTTTACATCTACAATGAAGAGAATTCTATACAAAGTGTATGTGTGTGTGTGTGTGTGTGTGTGTGTGTGTGTGCGTGTGTGTATGGTATTTCATCAGAGCAGATCACCCTCAAGTACAGAAAATATTTACAATGGAAAGACTCAGAAAATAACTTTTTGAAAGTTAAATAAATTACTCGAATTGCCTGGTATATAACACTCAGTTCATAATGAGACTCCAGGGTCTCTTGAAACAGGCAGGAATCTACAGGTTGAGATGGGAAAGGGCTGGATAATCTTAAATGATATTGACAATACTGTGACAACACTGTGATATTGATAAAAGTTACAGGTGCATACATAATGGGCCTCCAGTGCAATGCCCATGGCAAGGAGCAGACTCTTCATGGTCTTTCTGATAATTTGATTCTGACACTATTTAAAGGAAGCTACTGAGATGAGTACCAGACCTACAGAAATGGTAAACTATTTCTCACATTCCAAACAAGATTTCAGCCTTGAGGTGACAGTTTAGGAAAACTGATACCTAGTAGATTTTTTTTCAAGTTCAGCATTTTCAAGGAAATGACCTGAAAACAAGCCTAGCCACAAAAATTTGGTAGTGTGTGGTACCATTCAACTAATTTCTTCATTAGCTAATTGAAGAACATCTTTACAAACAATTATTTCCCACTCAAAATGAGATAAATTAATTGACTTGAAATTCAATTTGTCTTGTAATTTGCCTGGTGATTACATCCATGTATTGTATAACTTTCTATGCTTGTACACTAGCATTGTATTTCATCCTACACCTTACCTGTACTCAACACAGAATGACTTTACATCAGTTCTGTAGCTATGTTCTAAAGGATGTAATACATCAGACTATGATGAAAAGAATATTCTTACACTTGCTTAGGAGTTAGCAATGCATTAAATAAAAAGCTGGATTATTCTGAGAAATGCAGTAAACTCCAGAAGGAGAAATGGAGACTTTACAAAAAATAATGCACTTTCAGTGAACCAACTAATTATTGATGATACAACTGGGCGCCTCTGCTTCTAACAGCCAATTTCATAGACTCTCTGTCAGGTAAAATCCAATTGTAAGATTTGTAATGCAATTGAATTTTGCCCAAAGGGGAGAAAAAAGAGTTAATGTAAAACACAGCTGGAAGGGACTTGAAACCCACTAGGTGGAATCTCCTTTTAAAAGACAAGAAAAATCAATGTATAGAAAGGTCAAAGGAATTTCCCAAGTTCATACAATTAGTTATTTACAAAATAAGGGCTAATCCCACAGCTGTCAGCTCTCAATTCTCTAGTAAAAAAAAAGTATTCTTGAAAAATATATTATGGTTTAAGTGCTAACTAGTAATAGAAAATGTAGATCTACAAAGAACAAAGGTATGCCTAGCATAATTATGTAAGGAAGGTATTGATCCCACCACAAACTCCATTAATTTTAAACTTTGTTTGTACAAATCTAAGATTTGCAAACTTTATCTAACAGTCACTTGTGCAAAAACGGAGAAATGTGGAAAGGATTTTAGATGGTGAATCAGCTAGAAAAAGGCTCAAAAATGCCAACAGATTTATTGCATGGAGCCAGTACAGCAATGGTGTGGGAGAGAACATACAGTGGCAGGAGCCCAACTTATTTCATAAGACCAAGGTCACTGAATTGTCACTAAAAATCATAGACCTAATAATTTTGCAAAAAGCGGTTTTTGCTTTTGTTTTTGCTGCAGCAGCTGACAATAAAGAGACCATTTGAACTGTGAAATTCAGCTTTACCAGCAAGATGCCCTAACCCATTTATACCTCGGAGAAATATGGCATATGCACATGGTACTGATAAATCAAAAATTTTCATGGATAAAAAATTAAGAAAAAATAATATAGTATTGAATAATTAAATTCAGTCAGACTAAATTAAGAAGAAATGTTTACTAGCACAAATATGAGTACATATCATTATTGTGCACAAGAAATAAACCTTTCTCCATAAAATTTAAAGCTGCTTAACAAAACAAAACAAATGCTTCCATGGAACACCATGAAGTTGAAATGCAGAAATCTACAGAAATATTTGACAAGAGTTGAAGATAAAATAAGAGATGACATCATCCTCCCAAAATCCCTGTCACTCCCCTCCAAAAAAAAAGAAAGAAAAAGAAAAAAGTGAAAGAAAATCAAGTAAATAAACAAACAAATGAATACAAACAGTAAAGAAAATCAGATAGATTCAATGGCAGAGTAATATCACATCAATTATAAACAGTAAATAACATGAAGAAAGTTTATAAAAGAAGGCAAAGAGGCAAAACTTTGTGTTACAGTGAGATTCTATGTATGGTATATTGACAGGCGAGGCACAGATATAATGCATTTGTAAAAAAGTCATAAAAATATAAGCCACAGGAAATAAATTTTACTATACATAGTTTTTAAAAAGTCAAAGTTTAAGCAAACTTATGGTGGCATGTAGACTGTATCCCTAGGAAGTGAAGGAGCTGACCTAAATGGCTATATAAAATGGTAATTTTACTAGATAATCTAAGTAAAATCAAAAGCAACTGTAAACATACACTGTACTCTAGTTTTTCAATTTGTTTCTCACTGGAGTATTGATTAGCAATTCTGAAACTATTTTGCATTTGGTCTAACTTGAGCTGTAAATGTATATAATGAAAACCAGGTATCTGTCTGAGAAGGAAATAAAGGAGAAGAACGTTAGAAACAGTGCCCTGTTGTTAGATTGGAGTCAAAAGTAACAATGTGTACTCATGTTTATTTTAATACATTTCAGAAAGTGCTGTGGGCAGTTGAGTTAGTTAAAAATATTATAGGCAGTGAGACAGGGCTAGGTCCTCAAAGGAGCCAGTGCAAAAGCCCAGATACCTTGCAACTGTGGGAGAGACAGACACTTCCTGCTGTAGGCCAGACCTTAAGACAAAAGATCAAACAATGTATCCATATCTAAGGACTGATATTCTAAATAGCTCCCTATCACCCTGAGGAAGCCAGGAGTCACCACCCCATCCCCCTTAGGGAAGAGTCACTGCTGTCTAAGAATGCCCGCTTTCTTAAGTGACTTGCTTCCCCATCTGTCCCTAATGTAATCAATTTTACCTGAACTATTAATCTTATTGGCTAACCATAGCTCTGTCGCACCTTATGCCCATCTGCCTTGTGAGTTCCCAGTTTTCCCTAACTTGAACCCATGATTTGACTCTATAAAAGTCTCTGGAATAGACAGAGCCCTTGGCAACCCGCTCAAGACCCCTTCTGTCTCTGTCAGGCAGAAACTTTCCTTCTCTCAATAAATATATTCTACTCTTAACCTCCGTTGTTCCTAAAATTCATTCTTCAATTTCAGAGAACACGAACTTGTACTGGACATAGTAGGTCGGGAGTTTCATCCTCCTATATCAAAAGGGCTGAGGGTAAGTATAGATACATACAGGTGTGGAAATGAATTGATGCACATGCGTTTTTCCGTTTTGTCTGCTGAAAGTGATATAGGGGAAACTCAGCCTACTAGATGTCTGGTACAAGTTTGTGTACTCTAAAATCAAAGAACGAACTTGAGAAACAAGGGCAGTTAAGAGCAAAATATATTTTTTGAGAGAAAGAAAACTTCTGTTTGAGAGAGGCATAAGGGGTCCTAAGTGTTGCGGAGGACCGAGACTTTTCTAGGAATTTTATAGAGCAAAACCACAAGGTGAGGTGGGCCCAAGGAGGGGAAAAATGGGAACTTTCAAGGTGGGCATGAGATGGAACAGAACAATGGCCAACCAATAAAATTACAGTTATAAATACTCAGATAAAATTGATTGAATCAATGGCCAACCAATAAGATTATGATTATAAACATTCAGGTAAAATCCGTTGAATCAAGGACAAATGGGGAAGCGAGTCCGCAGCAAGTGGGCCTGAATATAGAACAAGGCCTTTGGCTAGAAGGTTTGGGTTAGTGACTCTTGGTTTCCTCAGGGTGATAGAGACCTATTAAGAATATCAATCCCTGATGTTTATTTTTAGGATGTTTGATCTTTTGTTTTGAGGCTTGTCCACAGCAGGAGGTGTCTGTCTCTCCCACAGTTGAAGGTATCTGGTCTTCTGCACTGGCTCCTCTATGTGCTTAGCCCCTATCTGACTGCCTATAATATTTTTAATCTAACTCAGATGCCTGTAACAAAAGGGCCTGAAGGCTGTGGCAATTTCAAAATAAGAGATACTTGGCAACAAAATCTAAGATACAAAATGTCACTCTTCAGTCCAAGATAAGGTTCCTTGGAGAAATGACTGCATTTGGATTTGTTTTGTAAAAAAAAAAAAAAAAACAAAAAAATTAAAATAAGCCTTTGAAAGCAACAGAAGTGCAAACAAAAATCTGAAAATTTTTTTTTAAAAAACAGGGCATAAAAAGTGAAGTATACCAGCACTGAGACCCTAAATCAAAGCCAAATTAATGAGTAAGGAATTTAACATGTAAGTATAATAATTGAAACCTTCACAAGAATACCAATGTTGATGAGTTTAGACTGATATATGAGTTAATAAATAAATGTATTTAAGGATGAATACCATTTCTTATCAAATGATACCAATTAACAAATATAGAATAAATGATGGAGATAGAAAATCATTCTTGGGATATTACAGTGACATTGTTGCAGACAATTTTCACTAATCGATGCTAAAATTAGTGATGTTTTAAATAGAAAAAATATTTGTGATAGCCTCAAAATATTTTTCCAAATATTGACATGTACGGTAGTGATTTAAAAATGTATTGACAAATTATTTTCTAACTTTGTCATCCAGAAATGACATTTACTTCTCATCCTTTTGTCACTTTTGCTAGGTATAATCCTCATAAGAGAATTTGGTCTCAACACAGGCTTCCAAGGACACCACTGCATGGCCAGAAACAAGGTGACCAACCATTCATTTTTACCTTGCACTCACATGCTAAGATACCTCTTCATGAAACAACACTGAGCCTTATTCTCTGATTTCAAAAGAAGAAAGATTACAATTCAGCATAGCAGTCAATACAAGGAGAGTGCACCAAAGGTAAATGAGAGAAATGTTTGAGTCCCCCTGTTGTTCAGTTTCTTAGTGGCCATTTGTCCCTTAATTTTTTACTCCAGATCTGTTAGATGGCCATATGCTTTTGTGTTTCTGACTAAACACAGCTTGGGATGTGAGCTTGAGTCTATTCATTTGTGTCCTATGAAGTGTTCCATGGTGGGTTGCTCTGTTAAAACCAGTTTCCAATAGCACATTCATCAGTGTTCTAAAAAGGAAGTGAATTTGAAGATTGTGAAATAAAAGGTCAGGAGAAGAGAGGAACTAATAAAATACTATAGCTGAGCTATATATATATGTGTTAAATATGTCAGTTAAATATTGAGAATATACATTCTTTCTTCTGTAGTTACCTTCCTCTCACTGAGACCCAGTATTCAACACCCATAATTTAAAAATGAAAGATTCATTTTGGCTCCAGTTTGTGGAGGTTTCAGTCCATAGTGTGTTGGCTCTGAGGGGAGCATGGCAGAAGAGAAGGAGCTTATAGAATGGCCATGCAAAGCAGAGACGGAGATCAGGAAGGAGAGGCCAGACCCACTATGAACCACCTTCTCTGACTAAGTACCATCTCCAAACGCCACATTTAACTATCTATTTAACTATCTACTCCTCAATGGACTAGTCCACTAATGAGTATCATGCCCCTGTGACCCAATCACTTTTTATACACCCTACCTATGAGTGCATGAGAATTTGGGGGCACGTGTAGATATACACTATGACACTAATTTCATATTAAACAAATGGAAATTTCAATTCCTAAAGTATATTCCATGATTAATTAAAGAGAAACAATGAAACATAAAATAAGGAGCTCACATTTCTGAATATTTCACGTATTTAGACATGCCATTTGGACACTGAACATTAATAAAGGTAAGGGGAGATAGTAATCTATACCAGGCACAAACAAGTGATCTCCTTCAAATTTTGAATCCTTCTTCTTCCATTTTGTTTTTGCAAACAACAATCACTTGTTTCTCACAATTCTAGTTTCTAGGAAATCAAAGATAAAGTACCAGCTGATTACTTATATTTTGTAAGTGATGTGTAAAAACTACATGTTGCGGTGTCTTGTGATCTTTTGTGAACACATTGCTCAAAAGTGGGTAACCATCTCCATTTTTTCATACACTTATCAAGTCAGCTGGACACAGTGGCACAGATGTATTCAGCAGGCTAAGATAAAAGGATTGGAATTTTGAGACTAGCATAGACAATTTAGTGGTCTTAGCTCAAAAAGTTAGAAACAAACAATTCAAGGAAATTCAACCATGCAGTAACTGATGTGATAGACTAAAACAAAACAAATAGAATAGAATAAAATGACCTTAAGTTTCTGACTTGTGCAACTAGATACCTAGAAAGCAGGGCCATTCACTGATTTGAAAAACAGAGTCTGGTTGAGGCTGTTTCTAGCATAATGGAAGACACACATAGAGCAAAAGCGTATTGTGAAAATAAGAACATTCTATGTCCTAACAACTGTTATGACTACATGGTAGAATGTAGTTGGAGTTAAAATGATTCATGTCATTTGTGGGAAGTCATGCTACTTTCCCAGACTGTTCCTTGTGTTCTTCTGTAATAGTTTGGTGCTCATATGCTCTAACGATATATGCTATATATGTTTCATATTGTAAGACTAATTACAAAGTAATCATTAACTCAGTGTACTACCATTTCATGCACACACATCCATGCCTATATATGTATGAATGGACACTACATTTTGACTTTTTATCTAGGTATATACTGCAAGTAGACATATTATTTCCATTTCAAGTAATTTTATGCCAAAACTTACAACAAATACCCAAGGGAAATGAAACACCATCTTGCAAACAGTATGGAATTCAGATGAGCCTGCATTTCTGCTTCAGGATAGTACACTGTCAGAAGAGACTCACTATTTAATATTTATTAGTTGCTACATGAAGTGCAATGCTTTCTACTGAAAAGAGTCTATTTTTGAAAACAAAGTGACACAAAATCAAAACAAACATTTTTCTCATTCTTATTATATTATCTCATTGGGAGTTAAGAAAATTCAACATAGAACAAAATGAATAAAAAAAATCTTTGGGTTTTTAAGCATTCTGAAAAGTAAGCACTGCCCAAGTTAATAAATACAAAATATTTTCAAGTCAGTAATATTTGACTTCTGGATTCTGTAATTTGATGTGAGTAACATTAGTAATTTTTATTTTATAGTAAATGTTATTCCTGCCTTTTAAATTGCCAAATCCATTTTAATGCGTATCTATAATCTTATGATGGCCAACAAATAGGCAACTGTGCATCTCTTATGCAAAAAATCATTTTGTAAAAGTGATTTTATTTTCATGAAGTTGTTATAATTGTAAAATACATTTCATTTAAATGATAGTTCAGTGCACACAATGATGTGATAGTAACCATGAATGAATTTAGAGTATTTCGTATGTTGGTAGATTTCTTAACTTTTCTTACTTATTAGCTGTTCAATGTAGGTAAGGTTTTAGCTTCTCACTTTTTTGCCTATAAAATATTATTATTAGAGATACAATATAAAAATGCTAACAAAAATATGCACAAAGTACAACATTCTGTAGGCTATCAAACCTCAGTCCACTTTAATTTCCAGGCATATCCCTTATGAGTTAGACAAACTACTTGATCACTTCATTAAATCTTCATCTTACAAACATAGGGATGATAATAGTAACAAATATTTAATATATATATGTGAATAATTATACACAAGACTATTGTACAAATAAAAATAATTCACAGCACATGTTTATAAGTTTATTATATAAAAGTCTTGAATAAATGTAAGTTCATACTTTTATAATAGAACAATAACAAGATCAGAGCCAAGAAGCAGTATTCATTCATTTCCTAGCTCCACTATTATCAGATAATTGAAACTCATGATGCAGAACTCAATGGAATTTTTTATGTGTAACTATCTCATTATACAATAGGCCAATAAAGTAATTTCAGAGTTTCTTCTTTAAAATCCTATTATTTCTATTTTTAATCATATTTAAAATTTTAAAAATCACAAGATGGACCTCATGTTGATTATAAAAATCAAGAACAGTAACCAATGAGAAGAAACTGGAAAGTTTTGTGTCTTACAACCTGACAGTAATTAATTTTTACCTACATGTAAGAAAAAAAAAATGCTGACAAATCAGTTAAATTAAACTTGCCCAGGAGCAAACAGCATTCCAGCAAAGTAGCTTTCCTCTAAACAAGAAATAATCAGTTCAAGAAAAACAGAGATAACTGAGTATTTAAAGGTAAAGGATCAAAGCAATATCTTCCCTTAATTTTCACATTTGTACTTTTTTTTGGTGAGGATTTTGAGAAATTTATACAGTACTATTTTTTGGAGGATGAAGACATTAAACTTATTTAGGTTCTAAGAGTGTTCATTAGTACTCATACATTACCATCAATTTAGGAGTTAGTTACTGTAAACCAGCCACTCAAGGTTCATAGCAATACACATTTAATCAGGATCTTTGGGGATCAAATACTACTATATTTAAAACTTGCCTAGGAAGGAAAAAAAAGAGGTGAGGAAAAACCAAAAAAGAAACTAGTGAAACATATCACACAGAGCTAGTAGTCAAACAAAAGATATCCAAATAGAGGAACATATAGTAAAGAATACTGTCCTACAGTTTTTACTTTTCAAAAATCAATACCAAAATCAATTTAAAAACATCCTAACTAAAGTTGGTAAATGTGTTGTATTATATAAGAACCCAGCAGCATGGTTAATGCATTAATTAGATTCACCTACATTACATCAAGGCATACTTGTAATGTGTAACAAAGAGTGCAGGTGCAATTAGAAATAGAGTTGGGATTTTAGTTAAAACTTGGGAATGTTTCACAGAGCTTATACAGAATATAATTTACAGATTGCTTAATATCACTTTTCAAACAATGGTAAAACAATTTTTGGTAACTCCTATAAAGATATTCTTTCCTATAAAAAATGCATTGACTTCATCAATTCAATCTGCCATGATGACTTTAAAGTGTTTCGGTGACATAAAATGCTTTAGTAAACAAGTAGGTTTTATTTGTATTGCTGATTGCATAGAGGTTTGATTTGCACTACTGAAGCCTGAGCTGATAAATGCAATAAGACTTCAGAGTTAGTCAAGTGCCGCATGAGCTCAGAAACTTTCAGTTTTCCATTTCGAAAAATATGTAGTCAAGATTGCGTTGATACCATATATTACAACTAGATTAGTAGACCACTTTAAAATTGTGATACCAGTTGTGAAGTCTGTCATCAGACTCAAAAAATATTTCCATTTCCTGAAAAATACTATTTTCTAAAAATTCTTCTTTCTTAGACAATTTGATGGAAGAAAGGTCAGTTAGTGAGAAAATAACATTAAAGTAAATCTACATGAAGCCATGGAGTTGTCCCTTAGGAGAGCATTACTAGGAAATAAATTAATGTTTCCTGGTTTATAGCTTTAAATTCTCTGTTTTAATATTGCTTATTGCTACTGGCTATATGGAGTAGATTTAATATTCTATAACACTCTATTTCATGAGCTTTCATTGGGACCTTTTGTCTTTCCTTTCATTTCTTACACCAGGCTATTATTTGGCTGCATATTAGAACCTGGACATTATTCTGTTGTTCGGTTTCAGTTGACAAAGTACATTTGATCAATACAGCTCCCAGAAAAAAATTAGATCATAAAAAGCAATGTTTAATAGAACATTTTTGTCATTGCTGAAATTCTCAGTTCAAGTACTGAAAACTATAGTAGGTCTCAGCCCTCTCTCACTCCTTAAGTATCTTCTGGGAGTTTCTAGTTGGCTATTAAGTATATGCTACATGTGAACACTTAGTTTCTCCTTGAAGAAACACAGTGAGTTTGAAGTTATTTAATGTGCCCATATAAATTTCTATCCAGGTATTTCCAGTTGCAACTTGAAGTGTGTAAAATAATGAGGCAGAGCTAACAGCTTGATTTAGTGTCTTTCTCCAGAAATATCTCTGCCTCTAGCAGGAAATCTAAGCATAAAAAATAGAAAAGAGAAAGGAATTTCTACAGAACTATGAATTCCAAAACAGGGATTTAACTATTTTGCAAAGCTAAATCCAGATAAATATAATAATTTGGCAATTACTCAACAAATATCAATTATATTTTTGCAAAATACATGAACTGTACTTTTGCAACATATTTCTTTGACAAGAAGAGTTTTGTCTTACATAGGCAAAGTAAACAAAGGTTACTGGTACAGAATCAGAGGAATAATCACTTCATTTTTAATTAATAACTAAAGGTAGATCACTTTACTGTGGAAAGTCATGTGTATAGTAGTGGACAATTCTGCCCTTCCTTATGGTCACCGGCACAGTAAGTATCTTCCAATAGCCCATGATGAATTTCAACTCAGGATGTTTCAGTGTTAACTTCAAAGCAAATGAGTTAATTATTAAACTTTTTTCCATATACTTTCTACATCCTACTACTTGCATTTTTAAAAATCAAAGTATACATAAACAGAAGGGCTCAAACATATAACTCAGTATGATGTATAGTTATTTCCTTGATCATTCCTAACATCTTAAAACTATTCATTATGTCTTTTCCCAGTCATAGGCTCCCAAGATGTTAATTATTTTTGATTAATATCTCTATAAATTATATTTGCCTGTTATTTAATCTTTTTTAAGTGGACTAATACAGAGGCACTCTTACATTAGCTTTTTCTTCCTTACCAGTATAACCGTGAATGTCATTTATTATTTGCATTTGATGGTAATTGTTCTTTTTTGTTGACACATGATGTTCAACTGGTTGAATGTATCACTGAATATATGAATAATATATATGGTGCCAGGTAACTGGGCATTCAGATCCCTACATGCCTCCTGAGAGAAGGATCAAAGCATAGAATAAATGTCTTTGGTGGAAATTTCCATAGGCTGTCAAGGACTATTCTCACAGAATATGAGTGAGATAACAAAAATCTGTAGCATCAGCCACCTGACACTCTGACACAACCACAAACAAAATATCTGAGGAAAGGTCAAGTTAAAGGATTTTGTCTCTATTCTCTTTTTGTTATTTATTACTGCAATGCACAGGTTTGGTAAGGGATCAATCAGACAATGTACTGTGACAAAGTATTTTAAGCTTGTTGCAAATAAGCATTAGAGACCTTCATGTCAAGGCACACAAAAAGTGTGTGACACAGTAGTGTCACACAAAAAGGTTACACGTGGCATTCTAAGTTAACTCAGTCATTTTAGCAATGCAACATTAGCCTTTTAATATTAGTAGTCCTAAACCAATGCTCTTTATTTATCCCTAAAAACCCCAAGCATTAAAAATTAATTGAATTTGGGTTCCTTTTTGTTAATAAATTATTATTTTATATGATTTATAATAAAGTCCAAATACTAACCATGAACTCCATTTTCCCTTGGCCCCTAGTAAAGTCTACATATCAAATTATTAAGAAGAAATCTATTTTATAGTTAGATCAGTTTATCAAATATGTAGTACATTCCTACCATATTTGTGGAATGAATCTTGAATTAGTAAATGTAAATATATGTCCATTACATGTATTCTCTATATGTATCTTCATTATCTATATTCCCTACAATTTAAATTTTTACTACATATTCTAAATCTCCATGATTATTAATGATATTTAGTGTCTTTAAGTTGATAAAACTGAATTTATGACATTGACTATTTTGAAAAAGAAATTATTTCAGATTTTGCCACATCTTGTACCTGTTAAAATATTTATTTGTGGCATATTTATCATTTTTTACATTTCCTGTAAATTAGCTACTGGTATATATATATATTAATATATAATAATATATATTGTAGCTAATATATATATTATAGCTAATATATATATAGCTATATATAAGCTTATATATATATATGCTAATATATATCCAAGTATTAGCATGTAAGTCAAGAAATACACCTATTTCCTTTCTACAGCAGTACAACTCTTCTTGTCTTTCCAAATTATTTGAGTATTTCGCACAGCACTGGACCATTAATTAGGTGCTTTATTTATAAAAAGCTATTATCTAATTGTTTCATTTTCCTCCTTCTCTTTTGAATATCACTATGCACAGATAAATTTAATTATTTGGATGTGTTATATTAACATGTAATTAACATGTTTTTTTTTTTTTTTAAATTCTAAATTGTACCCAATTTGACCACTAGGAGGAGATGAGTACTTGCTCTACTGTTCTTTGCACAGGAGCACAAATGGTAATTTGGAGTTGGCCACATTCTTACTTTATGCCCCAAAATGTTCCAAGCTTACGTTTTTGTTTCCTAGCCTCAGAAATATAATTAAGCAGGAAAGATACACTATACGGATGATAAGGAGTGATACTGCATATAATCCTATCAGTAGACATTGCTGGGACACATATATTTTTATTTATAACTCTTAATGAGGTGCTACTGGAAATTTACACTCAAATTTAATATTACAGTCTTTTTGGCCTTTAAATAACAGCTTTATGTTCCTATCCTCTTATTGTGGAAAACTTGAATGATGGTTGGTTTCAGGTATCAAATCAATTGGATTAAGGGATACTCTGATAGTTGGTCAAACATTTCAGTGGTTCAGTAAGCATTGGGTCCATACCTTTTTTTGTTGAAAAGGAATCCTTTTCTGTTAAAAGAGAAGTTCAGGTGTTTTTTTCTTTGATTAGAATGATGAAGTTGCCTCAGGTGTATCCACTGAGGAATTTCTAGAAACAATGGCATTTGAGTCAGTAGACTGAATGGAGATCTCTTAGTGTAGATGGGCTCCATTTAATTAGCCACCTACTGAACAAAAGAAAGAGAGATGGAATTCTTTCTATCTTCCAGAGTTTAACATCATTGTTCTCCTGCCCATGGACATCAGAACTCTAGGTTTTCTCAGAGTTTGACCCCCCCCCACCTCACTCCAGTAGCCTTCAGGCTCTAATACTTTGGGCCTTCAACTGAAGATTACATTGTCAACATCTTTGTTTCTAAGACTTTTGGATTTTGAATGAACCACATGACCCACTTTGCTGGTTCTCCAGCTCTGAGATGGTGTATTGCAGGACTTGTTTTCAACCATAACCATATGAGGAAATTGTAATGTCAGTCCCTGTCTGTCTCTGTATTGGTCTGTATTTCTCTATCTCTCATTCTCCAATCAACTTCATCTCTAGAGAATCTTCACTAAAGTACTGTGGGTCTAATAATATATGTGTCCTTTATATTACCAAGTACATAAAGTAGATTTATAGTAAAAATGAACAATAGTTAACAAATGTACTAAAACATTAATTCTTTAGCAGTTTGTTTTATATCTTTAGAATATCTTTATCAACTATATGATTTAAGCTACCACATTCAAAAATTGCTTAAATGATTCCTTTCTCTGTATATTTAGGTTAACAAATCACTATGGAGTCAGCAGTTTTTTAAAATTTAATCTTAACTAAACTAGAATCCTTACTGTTGGTCTTGATTCTGTATATCTTTTAACCTTACACTAATTTTCATTCCATAGCAGGTAGATAATCATATATACACATCCCCAATATCTACCTTCCCAGTGAGAGTTGTTTTTTTGCAACTATTTAAAAAAATTCTTTCATGGCTGAAATTTTAGTGTATCTGCTAACCAATTTTAGCTTATGTCAAAAAATAACTCAGGTAGAAATTAAATTCATGCATTTATCTCTTCTTTCAAATAGCTGCAAGGAATCCTACATTAAGCTACAGTGATGAGATAAAAGTGATTTGATTGCAAATGTATGGATAGTGAAGTTTTTCAGGGTGCCTATTCATGCAGCTGTCTTAGCTCCTGCTTATAATGTATTCTTGAGATACCTCTTTCATTTTATTAGTATTTCTAGGTATACACATCCAATACTGTGACTTCTTGGCCTGATTAAACTCAATATGGCCAGTTTTAGCTGTAATATCTGGTGTCTTATAATGAGCTGTAGTATCTGCCACAGCCACGTAGCATGCCAGTGTTGTTTTCCAAAAGACAAATCATTCAGAAGACAAATCACAGAAATGACCTTGCTCTAGAAACTGAAAAATCTTTAAGATTCTCTCATTCCTACTTTGCTTAAAGCTATAAGCTAGTATTATATATTCAGTAGTATCTATGTTCATGAACCCTTTTGTAAAAATTTGATTCATAAACAGAAGAGTTTGGTAAAATTTTATTTTCATTTTTGAACTCTGCATGGCGTGAGGAACAGGACTGCAGCCATCTTTCCAGCATATGCACAAGTGTGGCCATCTTTTCCTGTACATTGGAAATAAGTAAGCTTTTGAGTCAAAGTACTACTGTGTGTACTACTATCATTATATATACTAACTTGCCAAAAGCTAACACATGCATATATGTACACATATATATGTAAAGCTTCTACACAGCTTCCACTCCCTGTGTTCTACTTAGTGATGGTGTTTTACTGATCTAATAAACCAGAGAAGTAGCCTTATTAATATGGCAATATCCACATCCACTAGACATTTTAATATCTCTTGTTGGTATAAGATTAAACAATTTGTCTTTTGTTTTGTTAAACAAAAACCTATGACAAAGAGAACTTTTAAAACATAATGGATCTGCCTGGCTCTGAATCGTACAGGATTTGTCTTCCACCAGCTATAGCACATTTATAGATGCCTCCAGCACACTAAGAACTTCTGATCACCCAGATCATAAATATGTTAGTGATGAAATGCTTCAATGTAATATTATATAGGCTGTCAGGATGTTCTAGATATTTTAGGGTGATACCATTATACAGTGCAAGAGTTGGCAAAATTCTAGGACAGAAGTATAAATTTATGTTATTGTCCATTTCACGTGAATGTGAACAGTTTTGCTTTTTCTTTTTTGATTATTTTAGAATACAACAAACTAAGCAAATTGATGGTAAATTCCCATGCATGTCAAACACTAAATTTATTTTCTTTATCAACTATATCACATGTAGAATGCTAACTAAAACTTGGGCTACAACTCAACTTAGCTAATGATATCCTGTAGTTATCCTTCACGTATCAGTCAGTTTCTTTATAGGCAGTGTTAGTCAATTTTCTGTTATTGTGAAAGAGACACCCAAAAGATAGTTTAACTTAGTTGGGCTTACAGTCTTGGATGTTGCAGTCCGTGATCAGTCGGTTACATTGCTTTTGTGCCGTGCCGTAGCGGTACATCAGGCAGCAGTGCATAGTGGGCAAGATATTCACTATATGGTGGCTGGGAAGTGAAAACAGAGAAAGAGACCAGAGATCTGTAATCCCTTCTAGGTGATGCCTCCAATAACCAAAGAACCCCAACTACTTTCCTCCTCTTAAGGTCTCCCAATGCCTTTCAATAACACCAAGGTGAGGCCTTTGCTTTAGAGATAAGATCTATTATTGAATGGAATTCTAAATTGAAACTATAGCAAGATATGAGTGATAAACTAAGTGCAAATATGATGGAGGCCACACACTGATATTTATTTAGATTTTTAAAATGGGCACTAATATCTGTTTTGTCCCATCACCTTTCCTGGATGTGATGTTATTTTGATACATTAGACAAATGTTTCCAAATACTTTTAGCTGCTATGAAATTTTTGATCTCAAGTGATGAACAGAATAATGTCCACCCAAATATTTCCTTATCCTAACATGCAGAACCCATGACTATATCAAGTTTTGTGTTAAAAAAGAATTAAGAGTGCAAATGAAACTGATATTACTGAATTGCTGATTTCCAATATTATATCAGGCTCTCTGGGTATATCTGGTGTAATCACAAACAGAAGTGTGCAAGAGAAGGAGAGTCAGGGAGACAGAAGTATCAAATGATGTTGGTTTCATGTTGATAAGTTGAAAGAGGAAGGAACTGAGCTATGAATGAAGAAATTCGACAGAATTCTAGTAACTGGGAAAGAAAAAGAAACTGGATCCATCCTCGAACTTCCAGAAAAAATGCAACCCTGCTGAAAACTTGATTTTAGTCTAGTGAATCCCATTTCAGATTTTTCAATTGCAAAACTGTAAGATACATGAATTTTTGTTTATTTTTCAATCATGGGTTTGGACTAGCTGTTTCATCAACAATTGGAAACTGATACAAGGACTTGAAAATTGAAACTGTTGTAACAACACCTAAGAATGGGAAAGTGACTTTAGAATTTGCAAGTGGAAGGAAGCTGGCTGGTTTTTGGTTTCCACTCTACCCTTGTTCGTTGTTCTACTCATTTCTTATTGCAGTAAATGCAGCACCACCCTCCAACCCTAATAACTAAGGAATTTCACCTGATCCTTGTTGTTATATGTGACTATTATTCTCACTGCTTTGAGAAACTTTACTTCTGTAAGTGTTACTGTGGCCATGGTTGTTCTAGCCTGTAGGTGTTTTAGCCTGTAGGTTTTAAAAATAAAAACAAAACTTAAGTTTTGTTTTTATTTTTAGGAATTTTACCCTGTTTTATGTGTGATGAAAGAAGTTTTTAATTTAGGGCTAATTTTGTCCCTTTACTGAGATAAATACCTTGCTTAGTAAACCATGGCCATTTCTTTTTATGGTAAGCATGAGTCCCCATCTCATAGCTTTGAAGCCTTTCAATGTTTTCAATCATCAGCTGGAATGGTTTTACTCTGTTTTGTTTGACTATATCATGCGTGATGATATGAACAGCTGTTTTGAAGAAAACAAAACATTATGACAGCTATTGCTGATTTGGTATCATCCTTCTTAGAATTCCTACCATGCTTGTATTCTTCTACTACCATTGGTTCTATCTATCACATTGTGTCTTATTGAGATTTGAATATGTGTGATAGTTTAAACAAAATTTTTCTATCGAGAATGTGATATTATAATACCCATTGATCATTTTCTGTTATTCAGTTCAGAAAGCCCTGTAATTCTGTCACTCATTGAATGGCTTTATACTATTTTGTTATGTTTGATATTATTGTATTTGAAACTATGTTCAACTATAGCAGAGAAAGAGATATTGTGATAGCTACTGTTGATGTCCAGTTGTCTTAATGTAAAGTACTGTGTTGCCTATGTTGTCCTGATCTGCTCTGTACTGCCCTCTTTTGTTTTATTCTCTTTAAAATAAAATTAAAAAAAAAATAAAACAAAAAAGTAAACCATGGCCATATTGCATCCAGAAAGATCCATCTTTCTAGCTAGTAAGAACATGAACTATTCGCAGTCCAGAGTAAATCTTAAAACTGTTCTTTTGTTTTTAAAATTATATTATTATTGTTGTTATTATTTTTTTCTTTATTATTTACCTCTGAAAGGCTGCTTACACACGTGCATTACAGTGATGCTTATTTAGCCAAAGGCATGCGAGGGGCTCTTTGAAGATTTGGAAAGCTTTCTTTCTCACCATGCATCTCTTTGCTTCCTGCTTCTGTGCCCTATGAACATTTCCTCTCTTGCCTTTCCGAGTCTTCTAGCTCTGTCTCTTCAATTTATGATTTACCAGACTCTATCTAGATATTGCACATCTTTGTTGCACCCTAGAAGCTATTTCAGGTGGTAAGTTGGAGAACAATAAAGTTCACATAGTTTTTCCTTTCTCAGAGATACTGTGTTCCTGCTTGCCTATGTTTAATTTTTAAAAACATCACTTCGCATGATTTTTCAATAAAATTGTTTTAGGAGGCATAAATTGTGTATTGTCTTGGTGAGAAACAGAAATCAGCATCTTTTTTAAAAATTAATTTTTAACTGATTCATAGTAACAAAAAAGTGGAAACAACTTAAATGTTCATGAACGAAATGAAAAGATTTTTTAAAAAATTAGGTGAGGTTACAATGTTAGTTACCAGAAGCTGGGAAGATTAGAGGGCAGAGAGGACTTTCCTTTTTAAAATAGTATCTTCTTGCTCTTAGGAGTTATAGCCAAGAGCATGCTTCCTGGTTTGAATGAGGGTGATAGGTTTAGCACTGTAGCAGTACTTTACTGACAATGGAAATTTTATATTCATTTACTGTAGGGGGAAGCAGGAGCAAACAATAATCAGGATGTTTCACCTACAGGCTAAAACATTGTCAGCATCTATTTGATCACACTTTCTGTAGAAATAAAATAGATTTGTTGTCTACAAGCATATTGCTTAATCAATATCAAGAAAATAAAGCAAAACAAAACATTAAAGATGCATTGCCCAAAAACCTAATGAGTTTAAACAACAAATTCAAGTCCTTTCTGCAGTGGCCATACCTATATACACCAAAGTTTATTCATTGAAGTAAAATCTGTTTTTGTTAAAGTCAATTGAAAATGACTTTGTATCACTGCCACAGGTTAATTTACTATCTCTTCTAAGACTTAAGGAAATCTCCGAGTATTTCCTAACAAATGAAAAATGGGAAAAATTAAGCAGCAGACCATTCAGGGATTATTAAACATTGATTCTTAAATACAAGTAATTCCCAAGGACACTAAATATCATTCTTGTTTACAGTTCAGATAGGGGTTTCTGACAGCAAGACAATATATAAACTAATCTTCACTTACAATTGGTGCTCGTGTTCTACTGACTAATGTTTTATTTGTTTCGTAAGTATGTAGCTGGAATAGATATTCGTGGCAAACAGGACTTTCTACATAGATCACTAAGCCCAGTGCTATAGCCATTATAAAAAAAGATGGATGAGATCGCCTGGAGCCTCTGTTACTCATCAGAATAGTAAACCAAGACAGTAATAGGACATGGAGAAAATTCCAGGGGTCAGCACTCTCAAAAAGAACTGGAGAGTGTCATGGATTTTCAAACCTATCTCCTTCCTTTAACTTTTCTTGCATGTATGTGAAGAAATTGGAAAAACCTTGTGATATGACAGTGACTCAAACACAGCTCATGTTTCAGAGGTAACATACGGAAAAAATTAACAGGCACCTTTGCTTTACATATGCTTGCATGGACCTAAATCATATTTTCCTTATCCTAATTTTAAAAGCCCATGAGGAATATTCTGCTTTTCACTTGATATGGTCAGTAGTTCATTTTCACATACTGACATTGCACATGACATCAAAATATCTCACTACGTAGATGTTAGGCAAATTGATTCTGATGAGCAAAGAGTAATAAGTAATGTATTAAAATACCATTTTACACACCTTTTCCATTAAAAAAAATTTAAAATACAAACCAGAGATTTGGAAAAATAACCCAAATGCCAGGGGTTCACATTCACAGTAATAGATCTAATACCGAATGATTTGAAAAATGTCAAAATAGCCTTTGTATGGTAAAACAAAGTTAATGTATCTAATCTTCTGTGAGAGATAATGTTCAAGACTCATCTGGTAGAATATTAATTTTTTATTAAATTTTATTGTAGTATAATTAGTATTTATTATTCTGGCAGGAACATATAAAATAGCTTATTGTACTATTTTCGTCCTTCTAAATTCTTTGCTCAATGAGCTGCTAATTTTGAGAAAAAGATAAATGGTTTGTTGAAGGACAGTTATTGAGCAAAAGCCTGAACTTCCTACCACATATCAACAAATATATGCCCATTTGAATACATAGCAATGAGTTGCCATCAAATAAAATTTGTACTTTGGAGACTAGAGTGGGTTTTGTAGGTCCAGAAATACTTCAGATTCATTTCAAAGCTTTAATAAAGTGACATTTAAGATCTCATGGATAATTTGTTAAAACAGCTCATTAGGAAAGAAAAATATTCTTACATAGACATGGGTTTGTAATCACACACTTGCACTAGCCCAAAAAACTAATTGGAGCATTGTTCTACCCTGTGAAGTAGTGCTAAAGTGCTCCAGTAGAGTTAATTCCTCCCAAAAAGAAAGATCTTTCATGATACTTTTAGGTGGGGAGATAGTAATGTTTATGAATCTACATTACTTTGTAGTTAATTCCTAATAGATTGGTTGGGGAATCAGGGATAGAATAAATCATATAGAAAAAGCAGTGATAAGTTACTGAGAGAATAGACCTCTCAAAATGATCACAGTGTGAAGATATTCATAATGTGCATGAAAGCTTACCAAATGGCATGCATTCTAAAAGAACCCTTTAATTGAGAGGACAAAATGACACATTTTGTGGTCAACTAGACTCTTTCTCCAGAATCAGTGGTATTTCCTGTATCTGCTCAAAAACCTCATTTACAAAGGGAGAGTTTTGGCAGGAATGGAGTTTATAAATGGGTTCGTCTACAGAGACTTTTCCTTACCCAACTCATCTAGAAACTACTACAGCTAAGTGTCTGATTTCACATGACAGAGTTCCAGAGACACTAGTATGGAGCTATTGCAGTAAAACTTAATATCCTGTGATAGGTTCATTACACTGAACACTTTCCACTGTACACCAATCAAGGAATCATTTCCACTGCAATAAACAAGTGTTCTGGATTTGTTCCTGCATTCCTTTCTAATACTAATTTTACCAAAACTAGTATCTATATATTCCAATAAATATCCATAGGTATGGTATTCTATACTAAACCACTTTCAGTAAAACATTGTTTTATAGCTAAGGAAGTTGTACAATGGGTGCATTGTCCATGGCGTTATTTATTATGACTCCATGTACAAAAATAACAGGAATTTGCAAGAACTAGCGTAACGTGGAGAGAAGTAATTTGAGGTATTAGTGACAATATGTCTTTTACTTTTGTAAAATTTCTACCAGTGAGATTGTAAAAACCAAGAAAGTAGATTGCAAAGGAGAACATAAGTCACAAATAAGAAAGAAAAGAGAAAAACAGAAAATAAACCTAATGAAAGATGACCCAATCCAATTCACTTATGACTCTTGACATACATTCTATTTCTCAATTAGAACTTAGAAACACATTTTTTTCAGTTTTTCTCTCTATAGTCATAAATATTTATACCTACGCTTTAAACTGTGTTGATTTTAATGCTTTCAAACATAAAAAATTTATGCAGACTTTCTCAATTGTTATCTAAGTTACAATAATAGTGAATGACACTTTTTATTTGACTTCTGTTGGAAAATAAAAGAGGACCAACGTTGTAAGATATCTCATTAAGTATTGAGGCTTAATGCCCTTGAGATTTTAAGAAACAGTCAGTTTTTTTTCTCTCACATATATCAGATTACCACACCGAAATGTAAGTATGAAAATTTAGGACTTAGTAATTAAAGAAACAGTAGATATAGCTTTACCAAATGGGTTTCTTTTTTGTGTTGATGCTTGAGTGTTTAAAATGCTGCTATGTTAATGGGAAGTGGTTCAGATCACTGACAGTAAGTAGTATTCGATGTATGTGTTTCATTTTTCAAGCATAGTGTAAGGAAATATTCTCACCCGTATAAGTGTACCTAATTATTATGTTATATAATAAAAAGACAGAATACGAGTCTTTTGATAATACCAATAAAATCAAATAGTTATGGTTCACTGAATCTAAAAGTGAAGAAACACTTAAAATCTGAAAAAATATAATAATAAACAGAAATGCTAACGGTGGCCCAAACGCCTATTAAATTATATAGGAATTAACTTTAGATTTTTAATTTTTAGAAGAAACCACTGTTGAATATGAAATCAGACTTATGGGAACCTTTTATTTTATTCAGGTTTTACACGTATAATTTAAAGAGAAGGGTCAGTACATTGCTCTGTACCTGTTTAACTTGATGGATTATTCAATAACATTGAATCTTTCCCAAAAGTCCGTTATAATTTTCAACTTTCATGCATATAGATAAAATGATGTGCCATGTATATCAGTGATCTATCACAAGGCAGGTCTCCAACTTAATTTGAAAGTATTTGTCTTCATTGCTGCTCCATTATGCATGGAAATGCCAGTGAATGAAATGAGATTCCTTAGAATTTTGCAAAATCTGTTATCCTTGTTTCTCTAAATTGAATTATACTTCTTCTTATGCTAACTTATGCACATATACATGTATGTATGAAAATATTTATATGTGTTTACAAAATGATACCTAATACAGTAATATCAAGGTTTTGCCTAAACTATAAACACACCTAAAAAACATTCACGTTAAGTTCCTTCAGTGTAACATTTATTTGTTATCTGTTACTTGCTGAGATTGTCATAAGCAATTTGTCCTAGACAAGAAGTTTATGACAGAAAGGAGTCTTCATTAGAAAAAAATGTAATAAATATCACAAATAGGAGAAGAGAAATGGCTTAAGAGAATTTTGGAGAAAATGTGATGTATTTTTTAAAAATATTGTACTATGAGCAAAACAAATCATAAGACAAACTTTTACCTACTTTCACATACTTTACATACTTTTACATACTTTTAAAAATACATAATAAACTTAAAATAAATATATACTATGATCAATATATAAACTCCTGAAAATGGGAGGAAATAAATATGCAACTAAGTCCTAAAAATCTTCATACATGAGGATAATGATATATTAGTACAATGTTAACATTATTCAGATTTTGAAGTTTTATGCTCTTCACATGTGAAAAATAAATGATTAAAATTCTGTGATGATAGGAAATTATCAATACTATATATAACTTTAGGTAAAAATCTGTTAAAAATCTACTTTTACAAGAAGTTCAAAATGATTAAATGTAGTGATGATAGAATTGTACACAATATGAGGAGACACATTAAATACAAATTCTACTCTAAGTGAATATCATATTTGTATGTTTAGATATTCTTCTATGGGCAGACATATGTCATTTTTATATTTTTTTTTATTTTTTAGCCCCTTGTTTACATGGCATTAAGATTTTTTAGAAAAGGAAATTATGGGACAATTAAGAAAGAGGAGACAAAATTCATATTTATTGCCCATGATCATTTTAAAAATGTAAAAACTGTTTCTTAATGTTGATCCATATAAAGATTGTATTTTAAAAGTTTTATAAGAAAGATAAAAATAAGATTTATTGTTATGCCAAATATGCTGTCTAAAGTGTGAAAGAAAGAAAGCAAAAATATATGGTTGTCAAACAAATTTGGAAAATATTTAGATACATGGAGTAAAGCAGGATTCTTTGATGTAAGATATATTAGGAAAATTTTTTAAACTATCTATCCCCATGTAAAAGATTGAACCCAGACCAATATATCTCACCATGTACTAAACTAAAGTCAAAACAGATCATATACCTAAATGTTAAAGAAGAAATATTTAATCTGCCGGGAGACAAAATAGGTAAAACTCTTAAAGTCAGAGGTGAAAGCAAGGACTTTCTGAACAGAAACTCAATTACACAAGAAATAGCACAAAGATTCAACAAATGGAATGCTACAAAATCAGAAATATTCTGCACAGCAAAGGAAACAACCAAGTAAAAATAAAATCTTCACAATGAGGAAAAGTGCCAATTATTCCACAGACATGAGTATAATATCTGGATTGAATTAAGTATTTTAAAAATTAGATTCTTTAAAATAAAAGGAGTTATTAAAAAATGAATAACCAAAGTGAATAGACACTTCTCAGAAGAAGTACAAATGGTCCATAAATACATGAAAACAGTTTGCATCATCTTCAGCCGTTAGAGAAAGGCAAATTAAAACAACACTAGGATGCCATCTTTTTCCAAAAAGAATGGTCATCATCAAAAATCAAACAGTTACCAATGATGAAGCTGTGGCAAACAGGAAGTCATCTACATAGTTAATGTAAATGTAAATTAGTACAACCATTATGGAAATCAGTATAGAGTTTCCTCAAATATGTAAAAATAGAAATTCTACTCAACTCAGTTAGTTTTTTCCTAGGTATATTCCCAAAGGAGTTCAATACATCATATTATACTGACCCAAGCGAAACCATATTTAAAGTAGCACAATACATAATGACTAAATCGTAGAAGCAGCCTCTTTGTGCATTAAAGAGGATAATATTTATGCATAATGAAGTACTACTCTGTTGTAAAGAAGGCTAGATTCATTTGTAGGAAAATGGACTTACTTTGAGAACATGATATCAAGTAAACAAAATCCAACTTTAAATATCACTTTTGTTATCACATATGAAAAAGGCAAAATATAAGTAAAGGGCAAAATAAGTGAAAAATAATAGGAAAGAGAGAGACAGATCATTTGCAGATGGGAAGTAGACCAAGAGATGGAAGGATGGGAAAGGAGTAGAGTGAAAGTGATGAAAAACGAAGGAGATATATTATGTACATGTACCACCTCCCAGGAGGAGTGTGCTCATTGTGTACTGCAGACATGCAGTAACAATACAGAAAAATTAGAAAAGGAATACATAAATACATACCATTATATTATTGATCTCTAGGGAGGGACTGTCAAGGATGATTTCTGAAATTTTGGGATTGTATAACCTTTTTAATATAAAAAATCTGGTTCGCACTATTTAGAAGCACTACCTTTAAACTGATAATTTATATCACCTGTAAATTACCAAGAAATGATTAAAACAAAATAAGAAGAATGCAATGCAAGGAAATAAGTGAGTGCTCTATGGTGCACTGTTTGTATCCTTCACCACTGTGCTATTTTAGTAGTGTTGCTGTGGCTGTCTTAATCCTTAAATATTCATAATGTCCCTCTCTCTTCAATAACTTTAATTAATTTTACATGTAAAGTTAAATGATGCTTGTCTAATATGTTAGAGTATGCACAACATTTCTAGCTAACACTCTGAATATATCAATTTAAAATACATTGGCATCATTGTCCTTGTCAATATGACACGTAAGTCTGAGGCTTAACATACTTCCCCTGATAAATATCACAAAACCTGTGTAACATTTCAAAATAGTCTGTTTAACTACATTTGAGAGCTATTGAAGCATCAGAAATAAAGGAGCCAAATAAGTAATGAGGCAAAACTTCAAAGAGGTTGGCCCGTGGCTCATCAGAGCTTTCTCTTTAGAGATGTTTACAGATTTTGGATGCATGTATCTCTGAATTCAGTATTTCCTCAACAAAGAGCTGTTACTAAGGAATAAAGAAAGTAAGCAAAATTTTGGATAATTTTATACTCTAGGAGAGATTAATGACATGGAATAAAGATCCTAAAGAGAAATAGAAAGCTGATTTTGACATGCTACCTTAAGATATTTTCCAACATTTTAAGCTAAATGACTCAAAGATTTTGCTAATGCACTCCAGAACTCAATCAGATCTTTAGTAGACCTATTACACCAAGAAGCAAATGTTATAATCCAGAACTCCCAGAATTAGGATCCATTATTGTTTGGAATGAAACAGTTCCACAAAATCTAAACAGAAGTGCACCTTTGACTCACCAGAATTTCCCATCATCTCTAAAGTATCTGCCTATCAAAATTAATGATAAACTTTTGAGTGAGAAGAATTAAAGCAACATATATGAAATATTCACCAGTCAAGTAAAAACTAACAGTCATACTTAATACTACAAGACCAAAATACAAGACAGAAAAAGTCCAACGTGAAAAGACAGCTGAACATAACTGTGATTTCTATACCCAATAAAGTAGAGAACAAAAATAAAATGAAGTATGATATAATATTATCACAAAATAAAATATTTAGAAAAAAGATTTTATAAATGAAAAAATTAAAACTAATCCTTCAATACCTGAGTTTAATAATAGAAGATAGGATAGTGGATAGAAAAATAAAAAGTAAGATTAATATAAAACATCGAAACTAAAACACCAATAAACCTCATAGCTATAATACAAAGTCTAATGTGCATTATTAGAGTCCCTTCAGAGAAATGTAGCATGATCCTGAAAGAATATTGAAACACGTATCTACACAGAATATCACGTTATTTTTAAATATTGATATATGAATATTGAATTGCATACATAAATTGATGAAAAAATCTCTACAATGAAATTGAAATATATATTCAATTTAACTCCAATTAATAATTCCAATATTTGTATAAAAATCAATAAAGTGATTTAAAAATATATGGAAATATATACGAAGTCCAGAGATTTGGAGTCACTTAGACAAGCTTGGAAAAGAATAACAAATATAAAAGATTTGCTTACTAAGACTTCAAGAATTCAAGATAAAATTGCAAGATGGTATTGGCACAAGTGAAAGGAAACAGATCAATGAAACAAAAGTGGAGTTTGGAAACAGACACCCCTGTATAATTTATGGTAGCTCTGTATGTAATGAAAACTCAGAATGTTCTGTTTGATACAGAGTCTAATCAAATTTTGCTATCGGGGGCAACTCCGATTCCAAAGATCAGAGTACATTTCATCTGACTTTAGGGTTAAATGATGGAATGCAAATCTTCCAACAAATTCAGAGGACTCTTTCAGTTCTTTCTGTACGTTGTTCCTTTTCTAAGTCCATGATATTGAGCTGAGAACACCTTAACCGGTTTAACTAAACTTGGAAACTAGAGAAAAAAAATACCTTTTATTGCTACAGACATGAAAGTTTCAAAATACAAGTTGTGAAACTTTGTATGACAGCCAAACTGTAATGGCCTGCTGTCCTGGTAGTCACCCATTCTATGTCCATGACTCAGGCCTGGAAAATTCTGACAGACCTGGCTGGAGTTGAACTGTTTCTGTCCAAACTCATCTATACTCTGAAGGTTCTACATTACAATTGAGCCTGAATATAGGTAATATGTCTTTACTCACCTAAAATTACTATTTGACATAATTGTTTTTCCTCACAGGAGACAAAACAATCTTGATGTGCACCTCACATTACATATAAAAATCAATTTCTGACTGACCACACATATAAACGTGAAACATAAAGAAAACTTGGACAAAGTTTTATTTATGCTCTTAAGATCATTAAGATTTCATAAATAGGAAAAAATGGTAACCATAATTGAAAAGATTATACTATACTGCCATTATACCTTCAAAATTAACAGTAATAAAATTAAAAAGACAAGGATAAAATAAGAGAATATGCTCATATCTATAAAAATATTCATATGTATAGAACATTTCCCTATGAGTAAAGGGCCTACTGATACATAAATGAGAAAAAGTCTTGAACAAGCATATCAGCAAAAACAATACACAAATGACCTATGAAAATACAAGAATGTGATCTAATGTAATAATTAACAGAGAATTGAAAGTTTGAACCACAGTAATGACTATTTGAAAATGTAGAAGGAAAACATGATAACCTGGACAACATTGCAATATCAAGCACTGCAATCTATTGAGAAACACAATTAAAGATTGAGAAAGATAATCATGAAGGTGAAGAGATACTTGTTAAGATGAATATATGCACATTATGAAAGGCAATGTGTATATACTTCTATATGCTTTCCTGTATATAAAATATATTCACGTATAGATAGATACATATTTTCCCACATATACATTTGTTTATATTCTTAAATGTATTCATAAGCATACAAAGACATAAATTCTAAAAATCAGTAATGAACATATATGCAACCACCAGAAAAATGAATAAAATATTTTGACCAGTACTTTACAAGAGAGGATGTCATTAGCCAAATGATCAATGAAGGTTCAAAACAGTTTTCCACTTCAGTACTTACTGGACAAATTAATATTATCAGATAAATTAATATCAAAAATGATATTATTTATCTAGCAGATTGAGCATGAAAACTCAATGTGTCTTAGATTGTGAAGCAGCGTTACGAATTCTATGAATATCAGTTTGTTGTATAATTTGGGACATTTCCCTAGTACTTCACACAATACACACACACACACACATACACACACACAAAGTTATATTGGACAAGTAGTTTTCTATATGTTATACAATTAGTTTAGCAGCTTTTGCTCTAGGGTAGAAATTAACTTTCTTTGATAGTTAACAGAATTCATGCATAAAGCATTATGTACTGAGTTGCTGAGTAAATACATGCCCTCCACACAATTTTAATTTCTTGTAATCTATTGTTACTATTTTTTTTTTGACCAAGGATTGAACTCACGAACTCACACTTGCCAGGCAGGCATTTAAGTCCCTGAGCTAAATTCCCAGCCCTCTATTGTTACTATTAATGGACTTAAGTTATTGTATATTATTTCTCTTTTTTCTAACACATTTAGGAGCATAGTCATGATAGAGTTCTGTTCTTTTGACTCTCATCCTAGTATGTTTAACAGTTCCAATGTTCCCTAATAATATACAGTCACAGACAAGAAGAGAGAGAAATATATTCATTGCTTTGGCAATCATCTTGGCACAAAATTGTAGCTCAACGCAAATATTTTTACTCCTGAAGCAATTACTATTATGGTACATACATTCTCTAAAATTATTGCAGTGTTATTCTGAAATATCTAAGAAACCATAGAATATTCTTTGCAATAAAATAATATATAATATATTAATATGAATATCATACTCAAACGTTTGCATGTAGTATAAAAGAACTGTATTTAGAACTATGCTTTCTTTCTCTTTTTTCTTTCTTTCTTTTACACAAACTCACTGACTTCATTTGGTCAGAAATCTCCCTACATTACTCACCTGTAAAAATCCATTGTAAAATCGGTATCGACTATAGGTTTAGTCACGAGTTGCACATGATAACAAAGGAATTTGTAGAGAAAAAGTATACAAAACAAGCAAAAACCAAAACGATCAAAGTCCACCTGCCACAAATCATGAAAATTTTTGCATTCACTAAGAGACACAACAATCATGATCAGTAACTCACATTTTTTAAAGAATATAAAGAAAAGCTTTTAAGGCTTAAAATTGTTAATTTATATTAGATAGAGTGACAATAATGTTCTCAAGAAAGGAATGAAAATTAATTTAATGTTCTGTAGTCTCCATATATATTACACTAAATTTTATATCAGTTATATTTTTCTGACATTAATAAGTAATTACACATAATAAGTATTTAAGTCTAGTATGAACTGAGTTAGAAAAGTGAAAATAATTTTTGTTAATAAGCCATTTGACATGATATTTGTGGTAGAAAGTCCCCAATAATAAATACTCAGAATTTTCTGTTTGTCTTGTTTGTCATGTATGTGCGTATGTGTATATTTTCCAGTTTGCAAAAGAAGTGCCATTGCTTTTCATTTTCAGATTCATTGTTCTGCTTCAATTTCAAGTTTCTTAGAGAAAGCAACCGTCCTGTTAAACAAGACAGAGACTTCAGATAACCTAACTTGGTGGTAATTCCCTAAAATATTCCAAGAGTATAATTTTAACAGCATGATTGGTGAAAAGTTACCTAGCTCACTAAATTCCTTGTTTGTATAAAATCTTATACATGATGAAGTATTCGCCACAGATCTCAAGTGGTGATATAATATTATCTAAAACACATCTTCATTTTGCTGCATCATGAAGTCTATTTTTGTCAGATGGCCTTCAATTTTAGCAAAAATCACCTTTAATAAACTAAACAGATATTACACTACATAACATGGTTCCAAAAATAGTGATGTTCTGTTTGTTCAATGAAAATGATTTGGAATTTTTTTCAATATTGTAAAAATACACTGTCAATATTTGACTTTTATTAGAATTGATTATAATAAACACCATACATAAAGTCTTACAAAGTTATTTTTCTAAAGTTAAATCATATAAGAAACTTTGCATAAGTAACTTTGCTTCAAATTGAAAATTTCATTACTGTATTTATTAGTAGGTTTGGTGAACTGTAAAAGAAATACGAGCGAATCCTCGGCTGCAAGCAGAAAATTTTTTCAGTAGCATCAAAGAATAATTATGCAATGCAAATATAAAACAATAATAGAAAATATCATTCTTCAAAGCCTGTCATCTTTTAGACAAACAAAAGAAACTTTAATAGAAATCCTTATATGTTCTAGAATTAGAAGACTTTGTAATGTATTATTGTAAATTCTTTCTAAATTGATCAGTAAAATCCCTGCAATGTTTCATAACAGATATTATTTGATGGTATGATTTTAAAACTTATAGGATAATGCAAAAATTCAACTAAAACTAACAAACATTTTCTTGCTTTAATGGACAATATTATGGTACTTCAAAGTATGCAGATTTGGATATCAAGGTTTACTCTTTCATAGGTACAGCTAAAAATTTACATTTATATATTCATAAAATAGGGCCAAGGATGTAGCTCAGTGGCACAGTGCCTTCCTGGCAAGTGCAGGGTCATGAGATCAATCCCTGGTGTGTGTGTGTGTGCATATATATATATATATATATATATATATATATATAGTCTCCATATCAATATATGTTTTATTTTAATTCTCCAAATATTCTGTCTAATTACTGATGAAACAGCTTCTAATTAATTCTTTAATTCTCATGCATGATCTAAATTCTGATCTCTATTATATAGAATTTTATATAAAAGGGAATTAACAAATGCACTATTTTTTGTTTCACATTTTTGTGTTCAGCATCATGTCTGTGAGGTCCTTCCAAGATATAATTTGTAGCAGAGATTGTTGTGCTTTGTCAATCATATTACTTGAGTATATCATCATTTTATAAAAATGCTCTACTGTTGGTAGATATTTAAATTACTGCAAATTTTTGGTTGTTATTATAAGTAGTGTTTTTATGTACATTTGCCTAAGTATTTTCTTGGTCATAAGCAAACTAGATAGATTTATTGGATTCTAGGTTATGAATACTATCAAATTCATTGCATGTTTCCAAAAACGTTACCCAAGTAGTTGCCCCATGTTACTGTGGTACATGGAAGATATGTGAGTTGCATTTCTTTCACACCTTTAACTAATATTTCATGTGATCAGGTTTTCATTTCATCTGTTTGGGGGATATGTACCTTGGTCGTATTTATTGTGGATTTTATATTCACTCTCTTGATTGAATTCCTCATCATATGATTTTGAGGTACTTCTGAGGTATCTGTTTCAAATTTAAATTATAAATGCTTTCTTAAAATGAGTACTGTATGAATCATTTCTTCTCATTTGTCCTAAGGTCAATACTGGAAATATTTCTTCTACTTTCATCTAAAACCTTTTTGAAATTTTACCTTTAATATATATACTCATGATACATTTGAAATTATTTTTATTTGATGTATGATATTTGTTAAAATTATTACTTTATTTCATTACATAGTTGTTCCTACACTTGTAGATTTAAAACTGTTGTCTCATTATCAAATTGTATTGTTATTTTCATCATGAATCATGTGATTTTACACATACTAGTTTATCCCTAGACTCTCTGTTCAATTTTATTGATTGATTTTTCTATTTTTAGCAGTGTAAGTGTGAATCTATAAACACTCATTTCATGCCTCTAGAGAAAGCTGATGAGTTCAGGAAAGTTGTTCTGGAAAGGAAAGAGAAATATTCGGAAAGCCAGTCAGTCATTCAAAGAACGTAGACTTTCAAAGCCCATCTTGCAGGCACAAAGCTTATAAAGGGCATGGTAGAGAGGTGTATCAGGTAGGCAGGCACCAAGGTAGCTAAAGATTTCGGCTGTTCTGCTTTTCTGTTGCAGGGTTGCTGTTTTCTGTAGGTCACACGATATTTTAGCTTCTAAAGAGAATTTATGAATTAACCGTATTGTGACTTGCAACTTTTTAGTTCTTTTTCCTAGTACTAGTTGATTCTATAGTTTATTATGATGGTAAAAATGAATACTTTCCTTGGCTTTCAATCTGCTAGGTAAATGAAGTAAGAGGCTTCATCTGTACCACAGCTAGTGGGAAACTAATGTTGTATTGGCCCACTGAATGACTTCCAAATTAAGAATTTATTAAAAGTCAAGTAAGAAGAAATAAAGCTAAAGGGATTATCTAGGTTTTTCCTTGATAATACCAATATAACACATGAAATTTGAGAAAATGAGATAAAGTAATGCAATTTAAAATTACAGCCTGGCGCGGTGGAGCACAGCTACAATCTCAGGTGTGATAATTAAGATCATTTATGTCAACTAAATGAGCTTGGGAGTGCTCAGAAGATTAGCGGCACACACTCCTGGGTGTTTCCGGCTGGGTCATGGAATGGCGACCTTGGGTGCTATATTAATCCTTCACCTCGTCCTCTCTGGCATTCGTCTCCCACTCTGCTTTCCAGCTGCCCAATCATGCCTTTCCTCTTTCAAATTGTGGATGTTAGATACAGTGTCTAGCAAAGGAATAAGTTGACTACAATATCAGCACACTAAGAGGAACAGGCAAGGATCTTTCTATAAAACTAATTTTACTGGTTCCGCTTAGACATCCATAATGATCACATTCATCATAAGGAATTTGTACCTGTATAAATAGTTCTTGCTGCTTTTTTTCCCCATTCCCCTGCCCCCTCCAACAACTCTTCCCCTCATTTGCAAAAACTTTGTTTACATTTGTTCCTTCTACTATCTTTCTTTCTTTTCCTCTTTCCCTCTCTCTGCTATACATTTTGATCTTTTCTATCCTTTTGGTTTCTCACACCACCAATCTTAAATTTAAAATCCTGAACAATTTAGTGACTTACTGAGCTATATCTCAAAATTAAAAAAAATATATATAGAAAAAGGACTGGCCAAGGGCCTTATATTCAATCCATAGTGTTGTTAAAATAACCAATGTTTTTAAGATATATAATAAAACATAAATTAGCATTTGTATATGCTCCCATAGTTGAGAGAAAATTTAGTATGCTGTATAATATTTCTTGAATTCAAATGTTTCCATTCTTGTATTGGGTAAAAACTTTGTGATTTGTAATTTATTTGAATTAGGTAAATAACAAATGCTTATAGTGGAATAGAATAAATTTTCCAATGCACACAGTGAAAAAAACATTAAGCAAACTAAATGCTGGGATGATCCAATTTTTAAAAAATTATGAATATTTATTTTAAATTTCATATCATTTTAACATGGATGAATGATTAACTACAGAGAACACTATATGATAATAATATGAACCTTCACTGCACTAGCCTTTTATATTCTCTGAGAGCTTTTTCAAAGATGGTTTGAAATTGGCTTAAAAATGCCAAGGAAATTATAGCCCCACTGATGATACACGAGTTGTAATGATTCTTAGAAATTCATATACATCGTACCATCTGGGAGCAAGGCATTTTTTTCTGTTTTAATTTATTTTTCACCTGTGACATATTGTGTGGTGCAAGATTTAAATTTGAACTTATGAAACATCAGTAGTTGCATGTTATATTACAATATTCTGTCTAAATGAATCAGCATTATTCTGTCTAAATATTCTGTCTAAATGAATCAGCAATATTCTGTGTAAATGAATCTGCAATATTCTGTCTAAATAATCAGCATTATTGTACCGTGAGAGAACAGAGAAAAAGCCAACTGATTTACTCTGGAAATATGTGGAAGAAATTCTCACATGAAGTAAGCTTTAATGCTAGATTGAAATGTAAACATGGCATTGTCTGAGAATAAATGAGAAAATGAGAAAATTAAGAGTCAATTGCTGAACCACAAAAGAGGGAAAAGCTCAATGTGGCTCAAAGAGAGAATGAGTGGGACTTTGGTAGAAAATGCCAGTGATAGGGAGAAGCTGAGAACAGCCTCATCTGTGTCTTGTTCTTCATTTATTCTGTAAAAAAATCAAGTGTTAGTCTCAGCCTACAGTTCTCTAATCATTCAGCCATTAATGAACACATGCTGTGTATCAGAAAATGAAGTGAATATTTTCATGTTTCTGCATGGTCAAAGCTGCTTGAGTGAAAATGATTGACAACATGGTTTAAAGTATGAATGACTGGCAAACAAACCTTGGAAGTGAAACACTGGAAAAAGAAAATACCGGATTCTCTTCCTTGGGGGCATATGTACATATTTCAGAGGATACTAGTAATCCATAATAACCAAACTAAATGTTGTAACAACCTAAAGACCACCCTCTTCTTTCCACAGACATGGTATGATAAAAATAGCAAAGATTCTTGTTTTTTATTAAAAGGACAAGAGAAAGCTATGCCTCATTGTCTGAGTTAGGGGAGTAACTAGATGTTTTCAGTGTAATAGAACAAATTCTGCAGAATGACATTGATAATTTCAGGGCCTTTTGCTATGCGACATGAAGGATGACAACTGCAGTAAGATGTCACTTGATGGAGAAATGGAGCATGAAACCAATGCTGACACATTTTGTGAGTAAGTAAGCAGCTGCCTCTAATTTACAGAACTTGTACCTGCCGACAGTGTTTGTCAGGAGCAATTCTAGTCATATATTTAATATCTTTATAAAGGGATGGGGTTAAGAAATCCTATCTCTCCTAAATTTTCATGTTAACTTTAATAATTTTATATTCCAAACCAAAGATATTCTTCCAGTGCATCTTCAAAATGAATCAGAGTAGAATTTTGCTATACATTTTTTCTATAACATACAAATGCCAATTTGCACATGTAAATATATTTAAAAAACTGCAAATAGTTAATATCATTCATCAAAATAGTGGAGCTGGAATGATATACTAGTTCTTTCTTATATAATTCACTCTATATCACTAATTCTTTCAACTGGATTTAAATAAAGGAAGGAATAAAAATGATTTGTTTCTATAATTTCCATATATTAAAAGGCACACTTAAAAGTATATAATTGAAAGAAATGAAATAACATTGTCAGACACTTTAATTCAGATTTCCTCCCTCTTGTCCTAATTAATCAAGTTTTAATCTATTTCTGAAAATAAACAGTCACGTATCTGGAAGCAGTGGTCCCAGACCTAACTTTAAATGGTGATGTTTCCTGTGTATCAGTAAATTGTCCTAGGTCACAATCATCATCATCACCATCATCATCGTGATTATCATCTTCAGTGTAATCACTACAGCTTACTATGTATCAGGCAGCTATCAGTTTATTTAATCCAAAATTAAGATACAAAGATATTGAGACGCAAAAAAGACAACTGACTTTCATAGGTCAAAAAGCTACTAACAAAAGTTGGTTCCTGACTCCATACTGACAGACAGACGAGATCAGGTGCGTTCAGGGTGGTATGGCCGTAGACCTGACTCCATACTGATAGGTTCTGTAGGTTAATGCTTCTCCATCATATATATATTCTTTCAAATGCTCTCATTTACTATAAATTGTATTTATACTTTGGGGTAGAATTTCTGGTATCTCTTACTATATACATATAATGTATTAAAATTAATAACCCAACAGTTCAATATCCAACTTTAGATGGTCAATGAATACTGCAGTCAAAACTGGCTACTGTATAAAAGCTATATTCCAAAAGTTCCTAGCATAATTTATATCAGATATGAAAACAAGCACATTTCTTTAAGAAGTCACGCCTACGGCATGGCAGGTGCTCATTCTATAATCATGTTCTATGAAATAAACATTGGATTGACTCATTTCTGTTCTGCAGGCTCAGCTGTTGCAAAGAAGTGACAATTTACACAAAGATTTAAAATGAAAAGGTCGTCCTTTCCAATCGGCCCTGCTTCAAAATCTCTAACTCTATAAAGAGTATTTTAAATACATTCATCTGTGCAGATGTTTAAAATGAAGGCCATAAGCTCTAAAATCATTTCCATTCTATACATAAAGCCAAGGGCTCAAAGTTTGTTCAAGAAGAAAATAATTGAAATGTTTTAGTTAGTTAAAGTATAGAATAATATATTAAGCATTTATTTGATTATCTACTTCTGGAAAGTAGGAGAAAAGTTACAGAAGTTGAATATCACTCATGAAGTGGACTGTGTCATTTGAGAGGCATATTTTATTCACCTCTAAGATTTTTGAAAGGAGTAAAATTTACCAAAAAACTATCAAGGGCCGGAGACATACAACAAACTCAATAATTATGCATTCCATCACTTCACTACTTTAAGTAATTTTATGTTCTAAATAGACAAATTGCAATTTTATGGAGACATATTGGATATAGTAGAAGAGGTGAGATGGGTATTTGAGTATAATGGGTCAGCAGGCTAGATCAAACTCATTTAAAGGGAAACTTTTAGATTTTTGGAAGCAAAATTTGCCACAGAAAACATGATTCAGGCAAGATTATGATTCTCAAAAGACAAACTTAAAACAAATCCACACCTCAATAAACTACTTGCTTAAATACATGTTTTCTAAAATTTTTTCCTCAGTTATTGTTCAGAGCACAAATGAACAAAAAGCACAGATACTTTTCCATTCATAGCCTTCACTTTTCCATAACCCATCAACACCTGGTAACAGTGTGGAATATTCATTACGTGCCTGAAACAACTTCAACACATCACTACTGAGCAAAGTCAACAGTTTACAGTAACGATTAACCTGTATGATTAACATTCAATGAATTTTGATAAAAAATATACAGACATATCTCTAACATTACTGTATTGCTCAAACTATTTTTACTACATGAAAAATCCACTAGACTTCACTTTCAGCAATTGACCTTTATGTTTTCTTAGTTTTGCCTTTTCTAAAATGTCATGATAGTTGGGATCATAAAGCACGTACTCCCTTCAAATTCAGTTTTTAGATATAGTCATGAGTTTTTAAGTTTGTTTTTTCTTCTCTACTTAATTAGTATATGTTTGTAATACATGATTAATACCTTCATAGTGAGGAATTGAACCTTTTTACTTCCCCTTTTCCTCCTCTACCTCACATGTCTTTTATTTATTTATTTATTTATTTATTTATTTATTTCGTACTGGGGATCAAACTCATGACCAGGCAAGTGCTTACACCACTGAGCTAAATCCCTGGCCCCCTCACATGCCTTTTAAATTTCCTTCTTGTGTTTTTATGGCTTTATAGCATACATTAGTACTTAACAATACTTATGTAGAAGATTTTGTGGACAGCGGTTTTAAACTCACTGGAGTAAATGTCAGCATATAAAATTGCTAAATCATATGGTAAGAGTATGCTGAACTTAAGAAGAAAACTATTAAATTATCTTTCGAAGTGGTGAAGCATTCCCTCAGCAAAACTGAGACTTCCAGTTACTTTGCATCATTGGCAGCAGTCTATGATATCAGTGATTTGAATTTCAGTTCTTGCAAGAGTAAGTAACGGTATTTCATTGTTGTAATTTGAATTTCCCTAATGAAATATCTTAATTCATTTTGTTTGCCATAAAATGTACATAATCCTGGATATCTCATATAACAAGCATTTGTTTCTAACATTTTTGGAGTTCAATATCTATATAACATTTGTTGTTTTTCAAATGTTAAAACTGTGTACATAGAATAAATCTAATTTGATCATATTTTTCAATTCTTTTTGTATGTTGTTCAATTTGATTTGACATTTTGAGGATTTTTTCATGTACATTTATGAGAAATAATAGTTTGTATTTTTCTTTCTGATAATGTTTGCCTTGTTTTGGTGTTAAGGTAATGTTATAGCGTAACCATATAATGAGTTAGAAAGTATTTCACTGTGTTTATCTTCTGAAAGACATTGTAAGAAGTTTGCATAACTTTCTTAAATGTTGAATGCAATTCACTGGTGAATCCATCTAAGTCAAAATATTTGCTTTTTGCTCTACTTGGATAGCTCCTTTATACTATTGAATAAAAACCTATTTTAAATCATATGTAAGTAACACAATTTTGAAGAGCTCACTATTAACAGTTTCAAAATAAATATTCTTCCAAGTCACACAGAAATTTAGGAAATATATAAATACCAAATTGGAGGAAACTTTCAAATCTGATAGAAGGCAAGTATTACCAGAGAAAACATTTTATGGTTCTGTGGAAAACTCCATTGGTCAAAATGACAGGGAGCAGAAGTTACCTATGATCCTCAGGCTATTCTGGCACCTTAAATGAATGATTTTTAATTGGAGTATATTATTCAATTAAAAATTTATTTTCCTATATCACCATCAATTTCATAATTATAAAAATTGCTCCATGATTCTTTTATCTTACAGAAAATTTTTGTTATAGAAAATTCAATTTCAGGTCCCAGGTCTAACAGACCCATCATAATTCTAAAATTCTCAGTTTATGCTAGCCACATGTTTTTGATTTACCTGAGCTCTACATATCTACCACTTATGTTTCCTGACAGGAGGCAATGAGAGTCTTGCAGGATTTTATGAACTATGTAAATGAGGCAACTGCAGTATTAAGAATAAACATTATTCTTCAAAAACTAGGGGAAAGCACTTCCTATTATATAATATTATCATATATGTTAGATGAATAACTGTGTACTTACTACTATATATTTATAATGTATATGCCTATATTTGTGAGCATTTGTATGCATATAAATAAGTTAGAAAAATCATTTTGCTAATCATTTTTCCTTTCAACAAAAATAATTACACATTGTTGAAATAGATATATCCAGAATATCAAATATGTTTTCATTTTAGAAGCATCCATATAAAAGGATAACCCTGAAACTCTTGTAGGTAAATGGGGGCACCTAGAAAACATGTTCTTAAGCAAAATAAATGGGAAACCCATATGTAAATATTTGTGTTGTTTCTCTGGTATGAGAAATTGAAAGTGTAAATGAGGTACAAAATGTATAATACAAATCACAAAATAGGAAGAAAATGTCCAAATGAGAAGGGAGTCAAGGGAGGAAGGCAAGAGGAGGAGGGGAAAGGAAAGAAGGGGACAAGAAAGAAATAGGAAAAAAAGAAAAAATGGAAACAAAGCTTTTGTAAATAAGAAGAGTTAGAGGGGCACAAGGGAAGGGAGAGGATTGAGGAAAAATAAGAATTGGACTATAGCACATATGGGTACATAAGTTCCATATGTTGAATGTGATCATTATGTACATCTAAACGTGTACCAATAAACCTAATTAATGGTTAAAAAAAGAAGCAGCCCATCTGTTCCCAAATCCATACTGAACTTTTCACAAGTCAAATGAGATTGATGAAAGAATGCCTACTTCGTTTCCAGAGCTCAGAACAGGTCAGCGTCATTGACTTGCACCAATGGATGGCACAGCTGTCTAATGACCTGGATCTCTCAGAACCAATGACTTGTCACACAGGCACTCGAAGGTTTTCCAGAAGATTGCAGATAGCCTCCATCTATCATTAAACAAATTTGGTTTTAGGACCCTGAAATTACTATCATGGATGATTTACAAAGCTGGTTTTTTCCTTCTTGGTTGTCATTTGGTGTTGTGAAGTATCCTCTGGGTTACATGAGGATCTGTTTCAAGAGACTTTTGTGACACTGATTCTGAAAATATCACAGACAGAAACTCCACTAATCAAGATTCAGCCTTCACAAGGGAAAGTAAAAATAAGGAAAAAAAAAGACTTGATTTTCTAGTTTTTATGGGAAACATTAGTGATATAGAATAGCAGAATATGGATTGGGAAAGTTCCATTTATTTCTGCAATTATAATTCAAAATTTTTTTCTGAGTACATTTCACATAATGAATATGCTCATAATGTATCTGTTTCAACTATCTTTTGAAAAGTTTTATAAACTGTTATGATCACAAAGTCTTTGCCTACTTATGTCTAATTCCTGGAATTAGTTTCTTTATATATGAAAAGTTTAACATTCAATAAACACAAAGCATCACAGAGGTATTTTTTAATTCTATAGCACAATGGAAAATAAAACTAGATCAGGAGAAAAATTTTCTAGTTTCAGCCTTGCTCATGTCTTGTCACTCCGTGTTTCTTGGCGTCAGGTTGATTATCTGTACAATTAAGAAATTCAAATCAATCTTGGTTTAAGTTTTTACTTTATTCCATGCAATATTCCCAGAGGGTTTTTCTTAGGTCAGAATCCAAGTCCTGCAGAATATTTCACTTCAATATGAGGGATTCAGAAATAAATTCTTTGGGGATTTTCTATACTTCATCTCATCAATGTGCCTTTACATATCGTATGTGGTATGAACTTAATTAGCCATCAGAGTCAGTTGCATCAATAGAATAATCCTGAAAACAAGTACTTACATAAAAATTATAAAATATTATACAGACCAAAGGTATTTAATATTCTGAGGTTCTTATTGGCCCAGAGAGTCAATCAAGGATTTACCGAGGAAGGAACTGTTGATGTTAGATTAAATGAATGTGTAATATTTAAGTAGGAAAGGAAGGATCAGTGCAGGTGTCTTCACTATTATCCATTGAATGGGTAACATGTGCAAATATCCAATGGTAGAACAAAGAATGACACTGTAAAAAAAAAAAAAAACTCAAAACAGAGCCATATGGAAGAGGCAAAGAAAGTACTCCAGACTCTACATATGGTAAAGAACCAGATTCTTAAAGTTCAGGGACCAATCTAGCATAGTGCTCTTCCTGAAGAGGAAAAGTATTCAAAAATATTTTCAAGGAGGCATGGCATATCCCTACTTTTCTTTAGGAGTACTTTGTGTGCAGAAAATGACTGGAGCTAAATAAGATAGGGTGAAGATTATTTGACAGATTTCAAGGTTACAAGTATTTTGAGGTTGGCCCTAGAAATTACTAATGAAGATAAAAAGGATTTATCAGATGTTTAGATGATAGAATAAAGATAGAAGCATAAAATAAGCCATAGTTCTCTGCATTGCACGGTTGATTGGGAAAGGAAAAACTATTAAAGTAGAAGGCCTGGAAAAACACAATATATTTATGACTTTAAGAAGGCACAGTTTTTGCATGTTACTAATACAGACACTTGTTACTGGGTCTTCAAGGCCTCATGAAAGTCAAGCAAAAGCACTGACTGAAGTTTTAGTATCATCTGAATCTCACCTGTGAAAGAATTTACCTTGAAGCACAGTTTACTTAGTAGTTGGCAACAATTTCCCTTCAGCTACCTTATTGAGTGCTTTAGTTTCATATTGGCTGGCCCTGGCTGCCAGGCTCAGTTTCTATCTATGTGACTCTTCACAAAATGTATACTTGTTTTCTGAAAGCCAATCAAGGAAACTTCTTTGCTAATAAGACAGAGTTACCTCCTAACACAGATATGTATATGTGATTAATGTATTTTATGTAACTTTTGTTGCATTCTATCAGTTAAAACTAGTGTCATCCACAGTCAAAGGGAATAAATTACAGAAGAGCATGAACATAATAAAGCAAGGATCAGAGAGCCAATTTTGTCTTACCACACTACGTTTTGGGGCAGACGATGAAATCAGTCTTGATTGTAAATGTGCAAATGTGTAAATGTCTGAAAAGTCCAAGGAACAGTGACTTCAGTTATGAATCTGTATGTGCACATCTAATTTCAGAGATATGAGAGTCCAGACAAAAAATATATAATGATAAAATAAACTCGGAAGAAAACCACAGAAACTGCTACTGTTAATGGTACAATAGTGGAGTGACTCTACAAGGGATTGAAGTCCCAGAGGAAGGAAGATCAGGAGACTGTTTTATTCTTGAAGCCAAGACAGAGAATTTACAGAAGAAAAAATAATGATTTTTCTTTTGCTTCCTGAATATAATACAATACCAAAGTAGATAGAAAAATCATTTTTTGTCCATAAGGAAGGTGCTAGATATAATAGATTACAACACAAAAGTTAAAGTGGCAGAAAACATCTAAGGTCAACCTGACCTCATATTGAGAAAGGAAAGGGTGAAGCATTAAGGCTTCAAGAAAGATCTGGACTGGGTGATACCTTGTCTGTATTTTCAGCACTATGGGAGGCTGAGCCAGGAAGATGACAAGTTCAAGCCTATCAGGGCAACACAGAGACTTAGTGAGAAGCACCTCAAAAAAATCAAACCAAATTATAAAACAAAACAAAACAGAATGAAGTTCCATGTGAAGGCCTTGGATTCCGTTACCAGTGCAAAGCCATCTCAGAAAAGACCAATAGTAAAGAAAATTACAGAATCATCAGAGTGAATATATTAAATTAATCATAGTAACAATTTAGAAAACAATCCTCCATGACTAAGTGAGTTCTGTATAAGAATCCATGAAAAAGTTTGAATTTAGGAAAAGTTAGGAATTTAATAGTACAGTTCTTCGTGATTATGTGTCTATAAGTGGGAAGCATTTATTCATTTTCTAGGAACTGAAATAATAAGAAATAATAAGAGTAATTTTTAAACCATCAATACTATTATTTCACATTTGTTTCAACAAAAAAAATGAAGTGGTAAGAATATCATTTAGTACTTAATATATAACTAATGTCTATAATATGATTAATAAATATTAACATATACAAAATTTTAGTAAGTAAAATGACATATCATTGTATCAATATATTAAATTACTATGCTATAACTATATTCACTCATTATCATAAATATAACCAGTTATAATTGTATTATACTTTACCAGAAAAAATATTTATATTTACTATATCATTATGCTTACCTATAGTCTTAACATGTAAGTTTCCATCAAGATTATAGAAAAAAGATAAACATAATTGTAATGAAAAATTGATAAAACAAAAGAAAAGACAAGACATTCAGAGAACTTTCCAGTCAGTGGAAAAATATTTATACTTAGAGTAAGAGAAGCATATATGACAGTGACCCTGAGATAGTATTTCTCACCTGTCAGGCAAAAGAATGAAATAAACAAAATAAAGTTTGTATTGGCCAAACTGTGTTTATAATCCAATGTAGTTTCTATGGGTGGCAATTTCCCCTTATCCATTAAGGTTGCAAATGCAATAGTTTCTTTGACAATATCCCTTTAGTAAAGTCGTCACTTATACTAGTGTAGATACAAAGCAATTTTTTGTTGGAATAAAAATGTTTTGTAAACAACCTAACATCTCAGTCTGGATGTACATTTTATATTAATCAGCTAACATATTCTTTATAGTTTAGAATACTTTCTCATTTCTTTTTTTGCACTATATTGGTATAGTCATTTTATTTTTATTAATACATGTTTGTGATTCACAACAATAACATTCACTTGGGGAATTAGTACATGTACATAAAATGCTTTGATCATTTTACTCCTCTTTTGTACAGCCCTGTCCTCACTCATTTCTATTTTTTTAAAAAATTAAATTTATTTGTATACATGCATAAAATACAAAAGGCATTAAAATGTACATATAAATGTGGTAGCATGATTTTTTGATACATACATACAAGAATTACTTATTTTCATACATGCATTACTTACAATATTTAAATCAGATTAGAATTGTTTGACTTCTTAACAATCTGTCATTTCATTATGGAAAAAACTTAGAAAATTTGCTCTTTTAGCTGTTTGAAACTTATAATACATGATTGTTTTTATGGTCGTGCTGTTGTTCAAGAATATTCTTTAACTTCTTGACCTTAATGTAATTTATCACTATCCGTTTATCTTTTTTCCAACTCTCCCTTCATTTGCTCTGCCCAGGCACATGTGTGAATTCTATTCTATTCATAATGAAAGTGTGAAAAGACAAATTAGGTACTTTTGACAATGAATGTCTAAGTGCAGAGGGTGCATAAGAGTGTGAAGTTGGTTGGAGAATCTTTCATATTTCATGGTTGTATATCTTGATGTTTGTAAGTACATTTTTTCATTGAATATAGTCTTGGAGAGTTGCGGGATTAATGAAACTCACAGTGTATGTTCAAATAAATATTTTAAATTTTATTTGAAATTTGATTGTTCAAATGACATTAATTTTCATGTAAATCAAGTAAATTAGTGCACTGTGGAGTGAATTTTGGGAAATACTGTCTTATGGCACTGAAACCTTCAGGTATTGTACTTAGCCACTAACAATGACTGTCTTAAGAGTTGCTTTGTCTAGTAGAGATGTAAAGTGCATGTTTTTAACAATGTAATGAAAATTCTTTCAAATGTATAGCCTATATAATTATGAGGATTATGGAAAAGAGTGTTAGGTAGAGTGATAAGGAAATGAAATGCTCAAGGAGGATGAAGCTGAAATTTCTTCAGGCCACACTAGCAAACTTAATCCTTACAATAAACCTACATTTTTAATTTGTCATGAAGGCATTTCAAGCTGTATATCAAAACAAGTAAGATGGCGGTAGCACCACAAAGCCATAATCAGCATCTATTTTTCTTGAAGGAAATTGTATTAAGTCCATTCAAGGAATAGTTAAAACAGTTTTTTGTTTTCCTGTTTCAGAAATAAGGGTGGCATGTATTTATATTACATTTCTGAATGAAAATGTTACCATTCTAAATCTGTATGCTGCTCAGGAGTTTAAAATAGGTATCTTCAAACAGAAGCACAATCCTGAGAGTCTATCAATGGAATGATATTAACAGACAAAATGTCTCATCTCTGCCTATCAAATGGAAATAAACATACATGTATTTACATTTAAGTACATATCTCTAACCAACAGATTTCTTTCATTAAAGTAACAGGTCTTTTCTTTCTGTAAAGCAATTATAATCCATGACAATACCTATGAATATCTGTTAGTATGCTATATCTGGCAGCTGAAAGTAAGCTCAGATTTATGTAAGTGATGTAGAATGTCACAAAAAAGATAATAATCATATGAATGAACTATAGAGTCTTTTCTCTACAATATGTACACTTAATTTAAAGTTACTTAAATCCTATAGCGAGATGTTTCAGACATGGAATAACAACAAAACTGCTTCAAATGTCTCTCAGTACCACTTTAATAAAAAAGTAGGGTGACATATATGCATCGAGACAGGATCATATATGTATTTATTTGTGAATTCAACCACTCACTTCCCGACCCATTAATAGATTTTTAAAATAAGTTCTTATTGTAATGTGATCTTAGACAGAGGCTGGGAATATTGTCAGTCCACATTGTGTCCCTTTAGTGAACTCAGTCGCAAGGAAAGAATGGAAATATTCAAACTGTTAGAGGTTCTTACTATGAGAACTCTTCAGGTTCTAGAGGGAGGAAGCATCTGACTACAAGGCTGGGTCAGGGAAAAGTTCTCGCAGGGAAGACACCAGAGGTTATTCTGACTAGAGAGGTGAAGACTCACAGACATGAAGTTATTCATAGCCATGTGGGAGAATACAGGAGGAAAAAGAAAAGCCCAATATGCAGAAAGAATGCCAAGCAACACATTGCTACTGAAAGAATACAGGGTCAGGATAAGGAACTAGAAATTAAAAAAAACAACAACATAAAATAGTGCACTTGAAGGTGGAGAGAATGATGATGCATGCCTATAACACTGGTTACTCAGGAGGCCAAGGCGAGGGGACCACAAGTTTGAGCACAGCCTGGGCAACTTCGTAAGACCCTGTCTAAATAAAAACAAATAAATAAATAAATAAATAAATAACATTAAGGACTCAGGGTACAACTCGGTCAATAGAACATTTGCCTAGCATGCACAACACCCTGGATTCAAACTCTAGTACAACAAACTAATGAATAAATAAACAAGAAATATTTGAATTTGAGGTTTTAGAATGAATTATGAAATTACAGAGGAATCAAAAAAATATAAAATGTAACAGAAATGTTCAGGAAAAACATCATACATAATTTTGAAGCTTTTAGAATCCTATCTGAACATGTATGTGTTTTCCTAAGCTTTACAGTTAAAATAGTTTTAACCTCATTATATTCAATAATACTTTCAGCAAAAGTTGGGTAAATAAGTGAAATAGAAGTTCACTTTGTGTAGCCAAGGAAAAGGGTGGATGGTGAACTCAGATGTCTGCATTAGTCTCATTTTGGAAGGAATAGCATAAGACAGGTCCCCTTCACAACTTTAGAAATAATTTTGTTATCATTCAATTTCATGAACACCTGTGGTTTTGCTTCTTCTTGATGTTTCTCTTGAAGAGAACAATGTTGGAATAAAAAAAATACATGCTATGTTATGCAAAGGGTTGCTAACACTTAAAGTAATGTTAAATCACACTAATTTCTAGTCATCCATCAAGTGTTGCTATTTTGACTAATTTAGTAATTTAGTTATATCTAATCCCTAACCAACATACTTATGATGGTATTTAACATAAATTTTCAATTATCTTATAGTCCGCTGAAAATTACAAAATCTCTCACTGCAACTTATAGGAATGAGGAGAAATTAATCAACCAAATAGCCTTAATACTCAGATTTGTGGATTCCATTTAAATACCTTAAAATCCTTTCCAATTTTTCCCCAAGTATTTTTGAAAAGGTTAAATCTTTATAATTAAAGTGATAATATAAGTTGCATCTATATTTTATGAATTTCTGAATTACATATATATCTATTCAAATGAACTTAAAATTTGTATTAAGTATAATTGTTTTATTTTGTATGGGCTAGAAAATCAATGTGTTTTGAGAACACTTGTTAAAGATTGAATTACCAGCTCAGAGAAAGATGAATAAACATCTTAATGAAGCAGCAAAATAATGTTAAATAAAATGAAATAGAATTTGGAAACAGAAATAAAGGATATCTCCTGTTTTTTTTAAACTATCTAAGCAAATTACTATATTTGTTTTCTAAACTCATAAGATATAAAACACTTTCTAAGAATCTTCCCATAACCCATATTTATATCCCAAAGGGCTACAGGGTCTAACTCACCAAATTTCAAAGTGCTTGATTTACTACAACATCTGAAAATACAGGGAATGCAGGATACCTAGAAAACTTGGAGAGTCAAAGGAAGATTGGGAAATACTAATGATTAACCTGATGGAGTTATTGTATCTACTGCAAAGACAGGGGTGCCACAAGGAGAAATCTCTTATTTGTGACAGCAAGTCTGTTTTTGAGGGTGACCCAGTTGAGACTTCATAGTGAGGCCTCAATGATAAATCTGTAGATAGCTCATTCCTAAGCATGGGTCCTGGTAATTGCAGAACATTTTGTTTTTTGATCTCTGAAACTGATGTGATGAGAGCTTGAAATAAAAACGTTATTGCATCATATACAGGCAGTAAAAATGACAATTTTCTTTTTTTTTTTTTTTTGCCAAAAACACACCTTCATGGTTTAGTGTTCGAATGGTATACACAGACATAGGAAATGGACAGGCTCGTTTTGTGTAGGATTAAAGAAGTATTGATTCTCAATTGTTAAAAGTAAATTTTCAAGTAGTCTTAAATAATTAATCATAAAAAACCTACATATGTATGTATATAAAAATTAACATTTATTATAAATATGAATATATATGTATAAAATTGAACATTAAATCATTATGATAAGCTAGTTTCTAGTTCATAATATCCTAATTTTGATAAATATATGTCTTTAAAGTATATTATTATTCTGGCTTTGTTTCAAAGGAAGTACTAAACCAACCACTTAATGAATCTCACCTGTACTAATTAAAATTTTGGCAATAGAAAACTCTGTTAAAATGGAAAGATTAAAAAAAGCCTTACTAAGAAAATTTAAAAGCATGTATGTCTTAAAAAAATGTCACTAATTTTTAAAAACTTTTTGAACAGTACTGTATAAAGAAAGCATTTCTGGACTCAGATATTTATACAAATTATAAATTACTATCATTACTTTTAATACTATTTTATTAAGATTTACTTGTACTTTTTCTTTCTTTTTTTTTTGTACTGGGAATCAAACTCAGTACTAAAAATCACATGATGTGAGTAGTTTTAGAAGAAGTACAACATTTCTCTACTTTCTGCAGTATTTGTAACATGTAAGAGTTCATTCAATGCTTAAGTCCTTCCATACTAATTTTTTCCTTACTCAGCAACTTAAATATTTCTACAAGGAAGTTGAGTCACTCAGCATTCACGTCGCTGGAAGAAAATGCAGTACTGTTCACCTGAAACTTAAAGGGCGAGAGATTTACTTTGGTTCCTGGTTTCAGAAGTTTCAATCCATAGTTGGGAAAATATACAGTGGAAGAGCATGATAAGGGAAAGTTGACATCTGAGAAACAAAGAACACAGGAAAAGTCAGAGAGAGAGGGTCTAGAGAGCAGAAATAGGTCCAAAGTGTCACTACCAGGATGCACTACATCCAGCCTAATAGCCCATTGAGCTATGAACACATCAACAGGTTAACATATTGTTATGGTTAAATCCAGTTACTTACCAGGAGACTCTTAATCCACTGAAGGTAACAAGATTAATCAGATTGACACTAAGTTTCAAAGGACTAATCCAGGATCACAAACAATACTACTTGGTATCCTAGGGCTTAGTAGTGTATTCATGTAGTACTGAATCCTGGGCTACATACTGATTCTTATTTCACTGCTGTACTTTAACATGCTTAGTTTGAGGACCTCTGCTTCTGTGCTTCATTAAAAAAAATTCATACTAAAATCTGAGTGCCAGTTAACCTTTATTGTTAAATTGACTAAAGTGTCTCCTGGGTGAGGTGACCAGATTATGGAAGTACAATGTTTGTTAGTAAATTAATCTACTGTTGTTAGTAGCTGAATGTAGCCTTAGGAGATAGGTTCAAATGAAGCTGAGACACCAGGGGTGTGCCTTTAGAGGTTCCATCTCTGGCTAGTGTTCTTCTCCAGTACTCTGCTTCTCAGTGACCCTAAAGTAAGCACTTTTACTCTAGCATACCATTCTGCCATCATGTTCCTACCTTGTAGCTAGCTAACCATGCACTGAATCTTAAAACTATGAGCCAAAGTAAACCCCTCCTCTTAAATTGTAGGTGGCTGGTATTTTTCCCCAGCAAAAGGAAATCTGACCAATACAGTCAGATAACTGGAACTTTATAAAACTGGGATCCTAAAATTGGTATCCAACTTTTATAAATAAGAGTTTTGTTAACATTTCTGTGTATTAGTTGGAGGAGACAATTAAAAAATATTTATATAAAGGTAAAATAGTTGATGTTACCTTCTTGATATTGTTATATCAAGATTACCAGAACTTAGAAAAAGATAACTACCTGAGCTATAAAACACTGATACTCATTAAAGTGTACATATAAATAAGCCAATGTTATTGTCATTAGAATCTAATTATATAAAATATAGTTCATTTTGAAGGTTACTTTCTTGTTCTTGCTTTGCTCTTTTACTACCAATGCAAATATATATTATAGTATGTACATATTTCCCAAAGAAGAACTAGGCAACTGCTGTTGGATCTTCAAATAGTAGACTATGGAAAAATTCATAGAAATTCAGAATAGACTTAAAAATATAAAATATTGCTATTCTCTACTAAATTGCATTGATAAATATAAAATCATGTATAATATATAATTTTTAATAATCATATATCAATTCTCACTTTTGGTTAGTTTAAGTTAAATATGAACAGTTTTATGTATTGAATTTGCTATAAATATGGACATATTAGAAAAACTCAATTAGTATATTGAAGTATAGGTTTATATATGGAACTAAACTTATGTCCTGGAAGTACATCTCAAGCTATCATATGCCTAACTGTGATACTGAGATCTTATTAAAAATGCAAATTTCCATGCAATAGGTTTCTTATGGGTCTTAGGAGAAACAGATGCTGTAGGCCGTGTTTTGAGTACCATGATTCCAGACATTCATTAGTATGAAAGAAATTATGCATAATTACACTTTATTTCAGATGCAATATATGTTTTGGGAGTAAACAGTGAAAACTCCAGTCTCAGCCTTCTTTTCTATATTTATTAAATACTTTTCTGTATTTCACCCAAATATTAGAAGGGAAACAATTTTTTATATAGTGCTTATGAAATTATCTTGAATATAACAGCATAAAGAATTTGTGTTAATAATACTGGTCTTGAATTGAATCTTAATTATAGCAGTCTGATACGACCACTGTATTAGATATATGTCAATTAATTTAAAACGGAGCCTATTCACCATAACTATTTTAAGTGTAAGAAAATTTAATAAATGAGATTGTGATTAAGTGATGTGTCCAAACTCACACAAGTCATAATTAAAAACATACAGATTCAGATCCCAATAATATCCCAACAGAGCTCAAATTGTCAAATTGTCAAACAAACCAGAGATCATAATAAACAATATCAAGACTATAACCATTAAAGGTGAGATGCAACAAAAGGTTGTCAAAAATGATTGTATTTGTCCTCACACTGAACATATTTTTTTTGCTCCAGTAAAACATTTCCTGGAAAAGTTTCTGGAGGTACTTCATCCAGTGGAGAACATTTCATTGCTTTTTTTGAGACTGAGTCTTACCATGCAGTTCAGGCTGGCTTAAACTCACTTTGTAGCCCAGGTTGGCCTCAAACTCACAGGGATTCTCCTGACTCAGCTTCCTGAATGCTTAGATTACAGGTATGTGGCACCAACCCCAGTATGGAAATACATAAATTAAAAAACACCTCCATTTCATTGTTAGAGAATGATCTCAATACATGATATTCTTTAGGGTTCCATACCCAACAAATTTTAAGTTCTATTTAACATAGGTAATTCTTTAAGAGTGAATTCTTAATAAATGAATTTCTCAGATTTATACTTTCCAGGATATATTAGTTTTTTTCCTGGGTTTTTCCAATAGCAAGATTACCGCCTATCACCTTTTTTTCCTTCCTGAAGTCTTCTTCCTCTGATCTAGAAGTGAATGGATCATTGGTCCATGCTTTTAATCTTCCCTCCAAGTCTTTAAAAACAAGGCAGATGGAATTTATTTATTTTTCTGCAAGCTACTTGCTGACAGACAAGGTCAGACAAGAGACCAAGTCATAGATTAGATGGTGAATAGAATTACCAATAGCCATCAGAACCCAGTAACAAGACTCTCTCTCAGCAGTATTACTAACACTGGAAGAGTGCTTTGGCTCATATATGACTTTTAGGTAAAGCCCAAATGGGAAGGGGTCTATGCCGTTGTGCTTCACCTGTGCATTGCATGTTGGAGCTACAAACTGGTGGCTGCTGCCTAGCAATCAGGAACCCAGGCTGAGGGAAACAGCAGTTGCAGACATTTTGGGGTCTGTGCCTAGATCGCCAATCTCCCAAATGAGTGCACAGCAAAGGCCAAAACAAATGAGACAAGTGGTATGATTTTTAGGGCTCCAGGAGGACCAAAATACTCTTCACAGTTCTTAAGTCTGGTGGCTGAGACAGACAAAACCTCTGCACAGCACGTATTTATTTAGTACTCACACAAGGAAGTGGTTAGAGTGGAAAATGCAGGAAACTGAGCAAACCTTGGGAGGGGTTCAAGGACCCCTTCAAGCAACAGATGATGCTAATTAAGGACAACTATCCTAAGAGAAAAGTCTTCAGGTGTTCTCATCTGTGGCCTATCTTGCCACCTGAGGGGTCTCCTTGTTCTCAGTTCAGCCAGGCCCAGGCCATGCCACAGCCCTGCACATGTATTCAGCTTCAATGGCTCCAATGCGGGCCCAGCCAAATTAGGTCCACACACTCAATGGGAACAACAGTTCAGAGCCTTTATTGGGATCAAAATTGTCCAATTGTAAAAGACAAATAAACTCATTTCTTTAATTGCATATAATTCCTTTAATCCAGATTAACTTCTGGGATCATGTTACTGTACTTAAAGGCATCTGATTCCTGTAAGGAAATTATAATTAATTTTTTTTGATACCTTTCATAGTCACTAATTTCTAAGAATGCTAATATTTTATTGCTGGTAATCCATTTCTTTTCTTGTGAAGTTTCTCATTAATTATAGAGAAAATTCCTATAATTCTATTCTCATTAGTTTCTTTATTTCAATATTCTAACTTGTATGATATTTGGCACAGTTAATTTTGTTTCTATTGCTCTACTTTCTCTGATGTTTTTCTATTTGTGTTTATTTGGCGGAAAGGAACCATGCAGTTACCTGGAATATAACCAACACTATCAAGTTGAAGTACACAGCATTTAAGAGAAATAGCTTGTTCACCTACTAGTTAACTCAAATTTAGGTTATTGAAGTGTATCAGCACATTTTATATTATAATCTGCAATGTCAAATCAGGTGGGACATTCTGTGTCCCTTGTTGGCTATTACGTGATGAAATATGAATGAAGTGGGATTGATTTTAAAGGCTAAGTGTGCCTGGGAATGGTTAGGAACAGCTTCATGGAGAGGCACCTTATATCATCTTGATCTTTAGAAGAGTGATACTCAGCATTTCCAGGAATTGTTCAAGTATATTTTCAAATGTGCATATTAATAAAAATGTTAACAAAATGTTGACAAGGCTTTCTTTAAAAACAGCTCCCATAAAATCAGTAGCAAACCGCACCAGAAAGTGTACAAGACAGTGTTGACTTGCCAAATGAATAAACTACCTCTATTGTACTGTATGGTAAAAATCAAATCATATTTAGTATTGCTTTACGAGATGTGGTCCTCTCCTGAATCATTTAGCATTTTGTTGCAAAGCATTGGCTTCCAATGACATTTACATTTTCATTTGTTTGTTAAGGTCATTCCCTAAAAAACATTTGAAAACCTCATGTTCTTGTACTGAAGTTGTAGTTAATTGGTTTCATTCAAGATAATTTTTATAGTCACAAATTTCTGACTGCTGCATTTACATTGCAGCTCATATATTTCTATTGCAACTTTCTTATGAAATATTTCATCTAGCTTATGAATATTACATGCAAGTCAGACATTCTTATCAATGACATCTTTTTTTCAAAAAAAAATCTTCATTTCAGTCTTCCTCTGTGTGCTACTGGAGTGAAAGAAGATGGTTCTGGTAGCAATTATGCACATGTACTGCCCACAGATTTCTGTGAAATAAAAGATGTTAAGTGCAAGAACTACCCTATAGGAGGGTTTGCCATGTACTTTATGAGAAGGAGCAGGTAGTAAATAATCTGTTCATTGTGAAGTACATTATCTCTGTGCAACTACTCAATTCCACTCTTGTAGTACAAAATCACCCATAGACAGTATGTGAACTAACTGATGTGGCTCTTCCTGTAAAATAGTTTTTAGAAGAAAATCAGCAATGGGCCAGATCTATCTCAAGGTTCATTGTTTTTTGGGCCATGGTGTATAAAGAGCTGCTTATTTTTCAGGCTCTTCTCAATTTTAATTTAGTCTTGAGTCTTCCATTATGTGTTGTTTTGTTTTTCACTGTTCATCTTAAAGAACTGCAAACTTTGATATATCCCCATAAGCTTCTGTTACACTATGTTTCTTCATTTTTCTTTCAAAGTGTAGAATTTTAAAAAGAAGCCAGTGGTAAACCAAAGTGAAAACCTACTTTCTTATAGATTGTAAGCAAAAATCAAGGTCAGATGCAAAGATTTTCACAAAACAATCAATGGTTAGATGAATCATCATTCTGTGGAGAGGCAATGCTGATCTTTCACCAACCAAGGGGTCTTCTTTTGGTTTAATTGCTTCACTGGCATAAACAGTGTCTAGAATGAAAGCAGAACCATTAATTAACAAGGACAATGGAGAGATGGACTACATACTTCAGAGATGTTCAGTGTGCCATGAAAGCATACCTGCTGATGTATATTAAACATAGGAGGAGGAAGTCTCCTAACTCCCAAAATACACCAGGTGAAAAAGGATGTGACTTTGGAATTCTTATGCCACAGAAGCAGTGTCTGTATTTGTTGGCTTCATATGAGAATCTCTTAGAGAGAAAAGTAAAGAACTATGGTGTAGATACATGACAGAGTTTTATTCAGAAACCCAATTATAAATGCAGAGTAAAATATATTCATTCTTTTTGGATTGGGTGGGGTAAGTAAAGGAGAAAAGGGAGAGAATAAGGATAGAAAAAGAATAAGATATTTTATATTTATATGGCAACACTCCAAATGAATGTAAATTTCATGTATTGCAAACATGTATCAATTTTAAAAATCATCATCTCAGAGCAGACACAAGGAAGCCGTATTCTGATGCAGCAGCTCTGTGGTCAGATATTTGTAGATGATCATTTTCTTAGTTACTTTTCTTGTGATGGGACAAAATACCTGGCACCCACAATTTAAGTGAGAGAGATTTATTTTGACTCACAGTTTATAGTGGTGCATAGAAGAGGGTGTTTACTCACAGCATGGTGGCAGTAAAGTGGGGTGGGCAGGAGTGGGGAAGAGATAAGCTCTTCTAGGTCAGGTCCCCCTGTGTCCCAGCTCTTCTGACCAGACATCGCCTCCTAACAAGTCAGCCATAAACTTGTCAGTGATCAATCAGGGATGATTAGCAAGCCCTCATCCTCTAGTCATCTCCCAAAAGCTCCACCTATGAGCATGTGAGGATTTTGCGGGACATACAAAGACGAACCGTAACAGTCATGAAATTATCTAGTCCTTGCCCCGCATATTGCAGACAAGGCAGCTGAATCTGAGCACCTATCATCATCCCCCAGCTGTTCTGGGACAATTAGGAAAATGTTCTCCTAACTAGGGCACTTTGCACCCCATGAACTGTTTCCTAAGATCATGACTTTCTTAAGAGCATCTTCATCCCTATAATGTAACCCAGGCTTGCCTGAAGTTCCACTGTCTATATCATAACACTTAGAATTCAACTCCCTGCACATATACAATCTTCCATCAAATTACCTTCTTTGTTCTCCTTCTGTAACTTAACTTTCTCCATCCTTTAAGATCTTATTTTAACTGATCTTCTAGAAGAACAATGGAATACCCTCTAGGTGCACTTTCTACAGTCATCTTAATATTTTATTTGTTTTTAATAGACTTTAATAGAAAATGTACTAAAGGAATTACCTGATCCTATAATTATACCTTGTAATTCTACTGACTTAAAGCAGTTAATTTTCAAATATGGCATTTAAAACAAGTCACATTATAAAATGTTATCCCCTCAACCTCTATCTCTACCACCAAAATAAATAGATGTTATCAAAGAAAATTACTGATCTTTATTGATTTTTCTAATATTAAGTAACTTGTGGTACAACAACCCAGTCAGAAACTTGTTTTCGTCCTAAATCCTGAAATGGCCTACATGATCCCATTCCAATTTTATAGAGAGTTCTGGGAAAAGATAAAGAAAATTTATGTAACTCAATTTCTATGAAACACATTTATGAAAACTTGCCATACTTAATAACATGTTTATTGTCTTACAGTTTCTGAAAGTTAGAAATTTAAGCATGGCATTAATGGATTCACTGCTCAAATCTCACTGGAATGAAATCAAGGCTTTGGTCAAGTCTAAATTTTTGATATGAACACTGAAATTCTTTTCCACATTTCCTGTTTGGGCCAGCAGTTAAAGCCCTGTTGTCACGCAAGCTCTGGACCAACCAGATGCTGCAGTGGTCTGTTGGAATTTCCTTCCAGTTCCTTGAGACATACTACTCTATTAATCAGCTTTTGGTCCTTGTAACCAAATATCTGAGAAAAAAAAATTCAACTAGGAAAGATTTATTTGAGTTCCTGGTTTTAGAGATACTGTCCCATGACTAGCTCCACTGCTGGAAAGCAGAAATATGATGGCAGAAGGGCATGGTAGGAGAAAGTTGCTTACTTCCTAAGAACCAGGAATCTGAATTAGGTGGAAACTTCCTGGGAGGATGGTGGAAGGGTCAAGATACCACCTTGAGAGGTGTCACCCTGGTGACCTACTTACTCCAACTAGGTTTCATCTCCAGAATTTCTATTATTCCAAGTAATGCCATTGGATTATGATTCCTTCCATGGAATAACCCTTGGAGTTAGAACCCTCAGTATCCAATCACTTTTCTATAGCAAATCAGCAGAACGCTTTCAACACAATTCATGTTTTGAGGGAACTTTTCAATCCCATTAAACAGTAACCAACAGGCACAAAAACCTGCACATCTACTTGCTTCTGAGGCAGCCAGAACACATCTTTATGAATTCTTATGTTGCTAATAGCTGGAGAAAACAGCTTAAAAGATCTTATGTGTTTAGTTAGATCAGTTCAAATTATCTCCTTGCTTTAAGGTCAACTGGTGATTAACTTTAATGATATGAGGAAATTCACTTTTGTCATATAAAGCAAAGTAACACTCAGGGACAGAAAGCAGATTTCTGCTTTAACACTCAGGGGCAAAAAGTAGTCACATACAAACCATGCTGAAATTCAATTACAGCAACATTTTATTGACATTTTGTACAAATATATATTAACTTTTGACCATGTCTTCTCATATCTTTCCCTTAAGTAATCCACTTAAACCTACTCATATTCTCTTGTTTAAGATGTAACCTGTTAAATTTTTATGAAAGAATTTTACAAAATGTAATGAAAAAACAAGTTTAAGTTTTCCAACGGACACCAAGAAAGTAGCTGGCTTAATGTTACAAATTGGCTTTTGTTTTACTTTTGTATGTGTTGGGTCTTGATGACTAACACATGCATAAACTATTTTTTATAGTCACAGTAAACATGTATTGGTCCAAGGCAGCAAAAACAACATACTTGACAATTATCAATATGTGTTCATAATTGGCTCTCTCTAATCAGTGTCAATACACTCTGATCTCTTTTTTCACATGTACATATTGAGTTGTTTTATTTACATGTTCTTTTAAGGCATACAAACAGATGGCTTGATTTAGAAATCTTTGCCTTAGCCAGGAAAATTAGGATCAGTCCAGATGGACTAGCAAGCTCCAGTGCCAATATTGTACCTTTAACATATGGACAGGAAGATTTATGGCAAGAGACACTACGTTCCACTTTACCCTTTAACACAGATAATGTTTGATTACTTGTTCATATTCATTAATTCTTGTCTTTAAGGGAGCAGAAAATGGGAAATACTATAAGTAAACTATTAAAAATAGTAATTTCAACACATCTAGGTAGTTTATAATTAGCTAATTGTATATTAACACTTTTTTGTTTGTTTGTTTGTTTGGTACCGGGCATGGAACTCATGATGCCACTGAGCTAAATCCTTGGCCAACACTTCTCATTTTTAAAGTTTATGCAAGATAAAAGTAGTTATCAACCTCAGTAAAAGTGTGTCCTGAATTCTGACACATCAGTTGATAGAGCGGGCACACTCATGCACATGATCTATAGTTGACAATAACTCAGATAAGAGTGTCAAATCCTAATAAATCTCCTGTAACCCGTAAGTAAGTTCTTGGGGTAAATTATGATTTTTTCCCACAATAAGAAAGAAATGCATTATTTCTGGGTTACAAATTCACTTTTTTCAAAGGGAAATGGATAAAAAATGTTGCTTTTTAAAAGTGGAGCCTTCTCTCACCCATATTTCAGATTATAATAAATGAAAAAATATTATATTTGAATATAATCAAGAATATCTCTATGCAACTTTGTAGAAAGGTCATTTTTCAGTTCATTGCAGATCATTTTCATTACTTCTTTATTGAAGGTCATCTTTGTCAGAAATATGGCACACTGGTCATAAAAGAAGAAAGCTGATGTCATTTATCATAACCCATCTTCACATTAGGAGAAAATATCAAGACAGACTTTCAGCATTTGTTCATTTGAGTAACGTTTAAGAAAGAGATGAAGTCTTAATTTTTAATGTGAAGTGAAATTAACACAATTCCAGAATTTTTGATATGGGTTTATTGGACAAGCCTGTTATTCAATTTTCATAAAGATAAGACTAACATATTATTGAGGATTTTGTTGAGTCAATATTAAAATGAAGAATAGTGCAGTGTGGTGGTATATTACTGAACCTCAGCTATTTGGTGGATTGAGGCAGGAAGACTGAAAGATTGAAGCCAGCTTGGGCAATTTAGTGAGCCCTTGTTTCAAATTAAAAGTGAATCAAATAGGATATGTAGTTTCATGTTAAAGCAACCCTAGGTTTCATCTCCTGCACTACAAAACAAAACAAACCAAAAAGTTCACTTCTTTCTAAGAGTGCGGTGATTTCATATTCTTGAATACACTATGTTTAAAAATTGCTTTCTTGTAGTTTTGAAATATATATAAATACATTCTGAAATTTTCAAGTTTAAAATATGTGTATTAATTTTTAACAAAATATCCTTATACCCTCAAGCTGTTTTCTTCTGTATAAGTTAAATGCCATTTAACCGTCTCTTGAACTGAACGATGAGGCAAGTTTTGAAAGAAAATGAAAAGACTTGAAAGGCAAATACTGAGCCAAAAGGAGTAAAATGCATCTATAAGACATTCCATGCTTCTGATTAACGTCTCTTAGAGAAATGCAGTACAAGTATTTTTTGGATGAGTATCCTGAGAAAACAGTATTTTATAACACATCTGCAAATGTCAGACAGTAAAGCACTATAATAACTCATTAGTGTTGATAATTGCATCACATACACTGGATTCCTGCTGCCCAGAAATCACTCACTTACTTGATTTGATTTGATAATAATGTGCCTAGATTAAAAAAAAATTAATCCCACTTTCAACCAGTTATAACTTTCCCTTTAGACTTTGTCAATAGCTGATTTTGGAATGAGTGAGGACTTGGCTGTGACCGTAAAACACAATAAGACATCTGCTGAGAACTTCTGAAGGACAGGTTTCTTCCATAGCAAAAAGAGATGCAGCAAGGAAAAAGCTCCCTGTCCAGGAGTCCTTTGCTCCTCTTGCTGGCTAGGGTTGTTTTGTATAGAAGGCAGGATTTTTTAAACCTTGCAAGTCATATTGACATCACATGGAGATGGAGTCAGCCAGCATGCAGGGCAGCAAAAAAGAAGGATTGAAAATGTTTGGATCCTTGACCTTATTCGTAACTAATGCTTGGCCATTTGCCTCTCAACTCTGACTTAAAGCGTTTCATGAAATTTCTCATTTATTAAATCCAAAGTTGGTAGAAGTTCATTTTGACTGATATTATGGTCTTTTTTAGACTACATTTGCTTTGAAAGCTCTGAATTACATTTACTAGAGTAGTCTATTTATTGCAAAGTTTAATTATTTCAGATTCCTACTATAAAAGTGAAGCAAACAGTATAATTTTGACTTCCACTTTGATTTTGACACAGGAAACTAGGATATTCTATGCAATTCTTTTCTTCCTGGGCCTGGAGGGTGCCAAAATCATGTGCAGTACTGTTTCACAGGTAGAGTAGCCTAGAAATCAAAAGTGGAAATTCTATTTTATTATGTCAGAGATAGGACACACGAATCTGCATTTTGTTGACAGTAGGAAGAAAAACATTTCTAAGTTCCACAGATGACGTGGAGACTACAGTCTGTTGCAAAGTAGCACCTCAGATTGAAATCCCTATTCTGAGCTGTCCATAAATAAACACAACAAGATTATCATACTTGAAACATTTAAATATTCAAACTTAAAGGTACAAAGATTATTGATAAGTTCAGGTCAATTTAGGTCACATTTTTTCTACTAAATAGTTTTATAAAAACAAGGATTCAAAGTATTGGATCATAGAGCTTTGAGGTAAGAGGTAACAGACTTTGTTCACCTGGTTCTGCTTTATTTATGTATTTATTCAGGACTCCTGTACTGATACTGTATGCCATAACAAAAGAAGCAATTGCCACAGTATAAACTCAGGGCTAGTCTGAGTCATTTTAAAATATAGCAGAGCCAGTTGTGTTGAGCCATGCCTATAACCCCAGCACTCAGGAAGCTGAGGCAGGAAGGTCTTTTGGAGTTCAAGACCAGTCAGAATTAGAAAGTGAGCTCAAGACCACCCCAAACTGCATAGCAAGACCCTGTCTCGAACATCCAAAAACAAACAAACAAAAAACTTTACATAGCAATAGTCAAAAACTTTGGCCTAAATCAAAGTGACCTGGAGATCTTTTAAAATTACAGATTTCTAGGCATATATCCTAGATTTCTAGGCATATATCCTAGATCCTGAATTTCCAAATCACCAGTTCCCATGAAGATCCTCAGAATTTGTATTTCTATTAAATTTTCAGATAATGATGAAAATAATGATGTTGATTCAGGGGCCACATTTTAATTCATAACTTTTCTCACAAAGAACAGGAAGAGCAAACATTTCAGACTTTGGTCTGCTGCAGCTTCTTAACTCTGCCACTGTAGCTCAGAAGTAGACCACGAGACACAGTAAGTGACCCTGGCTGCAGTCCAGCGAAAGTCTGCTTACAGTCAGGAGTCCTGGGAATGGATTGGTTCTACAGCTGACCTTGTCAGCTTCTGCTACAGAACAGGGTTTCTCTGCCTCGGCATGCTTCACATCTTGGAATGAGTAGTTTTTTGTTGTTTAGGACGGTTATGCTATATGTTGACGGAAGGTTAAGAACATGCTTTTCTACACCCTCTAGATGCCAGCAGAACCTTCTTATTCAGCCAAAATGTCTCCATACTTTTCCAAATGTCTCCAGAGGGCCAAAATTGCCCCTAGTTGAAAACTATGATTACAGCAGAAAAACCAAGTCTAACAGAAAATTAGCACACTGTGCCAGTAACATGGGTGGAGCCAGATTCCATGAAAAAGAAAGTCTGGGTAATCTGGACAAACATTTTTGTCACTCTTTGTCTTGACTACATGTTGGTTTTCACCCAGAAACCACGCAATCATGTTGGAGACAGTTTTGCAGCCTGATAGACAGCAGAGGAAGCTGTCAATTTGCGAGCTGCCAAAGAAATTTCAGTTATAAAGTCTGTTGCTTGCTTCAAATTAAAATTTGGCTGCTGAGCAAGTTATTAATGAGATAAATACTACCAATTACCTACTTACAATGTTACATTTACTGATTAGTGGATTTATTAGTAGACGGACTTATGTTGAAGAACAGAGACAAAAACAGACTCTGGTCAAGAGCTGATTACAGTTCTCAGAAAGTCCAGTGAATCACATTTCTAAGGCCCCATCAAAAATGATTTAAGGATTGAGGTAAGCAGACAGTCCTCATTGTGTGACTAGCAGCCTCAACAACCTTTGGAAATTTAATGAAAATATCAATGTGTGGGCTTTATCCTCTGATTGCTAAATCAGACTAGCTGGCTTTGGAGTCCCAAAGTGCACATTTTACATTTGTCAAAAAGTTACATTTTGCCAACTTGATCTCTTCTAGATGATGCTGTCTTCCAGTGGTTCTTGAGAGGACACTCCAGACAAATCCTAACTTAAACTACCAGAGGGGGAGAGATCATTATTCAAGAATATGAGTAAGCAAAGGAAGATCACAAGCCATGCAATGGGGGCATAGTTACTAGCAAAACAGAAATTAAGCTGAGAAAGAACAGATGGCTAGAACACAGGCAAAATAATAAATATGAGGAAAAGCATTAAGATCAATTTATGCAAATAAGAACTCTTAAAGATGAAAGAACATATTCTCAAGACATTTATAGAAACAAAAATATAATTTCTAAATATAGAAAATTAATACAGAAATTGAAAATGAGATTGCTTGTTTTCAAAAGAACACTTGATTCAATATATAACTGAGTCATATAAACAGATACTGAATATCTCTAAATATTTACAAATACCACAAGTGGTTTAATAGCTAGCTTATATCACTGGTCCTTTGTAACCAGTCTGCAATTCCATGACAAATATCCAGAAAGGTTATTATTGCTGTATAAACTTTCTCAGAAGAAATTTGCCTGTCTTGTTTATTTATTAAAAAACTGTAATTATGAATAGCTGCCATCCAACATTTGAAAAATCTATCTACAATGGTTAGAAAATTCTGATATAAATTTTTAAATGAAAATAGAAAATTTCTTTTAAAAATGTAATTCTCATGAATTCTGAGTATGTAAATTTTTATTTTGTTTCCAAAATATAAACATAAAAAAGCAGAAAACATTCTTAAGATCAGATATAGAGCTTTAACATTAATTGGCTATAATTATTAATACATTTAATGAATGTATTAAATCAAGATGAATGTTAAGCATAAGAAGCAAAAATAACAATAACTATAGGACTGATTTTATACTGAATATTTCAAAAAGTAATTTTCACTTTCTATAGAGAAAAAAATCACTTTATTAAAATTGATTTTATTTCCTTTCCAATAGTCTCATTCTGCCCAGAATGTTTAAGTTGAAAATCCAGTTTGGGCAGATTTGCCTAAAATTTCCAAGCTTATAATTTAAATCATTCTCAGATAGCTTACATATCTAACTTAGTTAAACTTTTGCACATTAATTTACTGGGCTGTAAAATGATGCTGTCTTTAAAAACTATTTTAGTGAATGAAATTCTTTTTCAGTATTCTAAACTCAGACAGAATGCTGTCATTCTAAAAATATTTTGCCACAGTGTTACATCTTTTCTACTGTCATCTTGGGCCCAGACTATAAATTCTAACACTGATTAAATGCCATTTATTCCAGAAAAGTTCAGAAACTAACTTCTGGTATGTTTTAACTTTAGAATTTGAGGAATATTTTGTGAATTAAGTACATTTTTTTATTCAATCTAAGTATCTTTTATAGATTCTCAAAATACACAAAAACATCCATCTATTTGAGTTATTTTTTTAATTTATTGAGGTGTTACAAAAGTTTTGGAGAAATTAAATGTTAAACCATTTAGAAATCCTTCAAATACATTATACAACTAAATTCTAGAGATTATAGTAATTATTAATTTAGAGTTTGGAAAACACGTCATTAGTAAATTAGGGAATCTTTCTTTTTAAATACTTTACTGTAATGGAAGACTTGATAATAGAATCTAAATTTTTCTGACTTGGAAGCCTGAGCTCTTTCTAAAACTGTGTCAAATATCAGAAAGTCTTTTGACAGTTGAGGCACCACTGAAATCTTTTAAGAACTCTCTGGTGCCAGTTAGTACACGGCATATGACACATATTCACACCATGCAATTGTGCTATTAACCAACATATATTTTTCTCATGTTTCTGTTTGTATAGCCCAGATTATCTTTTCCAATGTGAACTAGCCAGCATTCAACATATACAGTTGAGTATTTTCTCTAAAGAGGAATAATAAAGCCATTTTGTTTGGGGCGGGATATGAGAACTTCAAAATTATCAACTAAAAAAAATAGAAAATATTTTGAAAGTCATAGAAAGAGGTCAAGATTGTCCTTGGCCTTTTTTCTCGATTAAATAATTAATTATTCCTAATTGCTAGAAATGTTGAAAGCATTGAATTTTACTTAGCCCCTCTTTGATATTTTGAATGAAAAATACTTTAATTTAAAAGTCATGTAAAAGAAAATTATAAAACTATAGTAGAAGTACCTAAATCAAAATATTGAGGCACAAGTCCCTATTAGGATTTATTAGAAAGTTCATAAATATGCAAACAAACTTTACCCAGAGCTGGAGATGAATATATTCTATCAAAAGCATTTTTACTCCACTCTAAAAAAATGAGAGTAATACAACTCACATCTTCAAAAACCATGCTATTTGTACTCTTAAAAATTGCCATATTTACTAAGAGAGAAAAAAGACAAAATGATATAGAAAAGGATGAAAGCCAGAGAAAATTCCCTTGATTGTCAGCTTGGTACAGACAAAGAACTTTTAATCTTGTTTGAGGATATTCTATTCATTCATTGATGCAAACTAAAATTGGTTCTTTAGGAAAAATGAATTGCATTCAAAGAATTGACAATCCTATTTAACATAATGAAAAATGCTTATTAAACCACTTGTAGTTCTTTCAAATAAACTGAGATAAATAGTACGATACTTTACATGTTTCTTTGAGGATTTGAATAAAAAAAAAGGACACATACTTGTCAGAAATAATAGATACTATTTTTTTAGCATAGCTGTAAATGAACTGAACTATGAATAACATGTAGTCAAGTGTTACACACAGAAGCATATGTGTGGATAAGACACATTTGTGGGAAATATGGTTTAGGTCCACAATGTCCCCCCAGAGATGTATGTGCCCAAAAGTGGAACTTGTGAAAGGTGATTGTAACAGCACTACCTTTATCAGTGGGTTAACTTACTAATGAATTCAGTCACGGAGGGAACTGTTAGGAGACAGAGTATCCCTGGAGGTGGATCACTGTGGACATGAACTAGAATGGTGTATCCCTCCCCAGATCCGCCCTTCTCTCTCTGCTCCCTAACATCCATGACATGAACAGCTTTCTTCCTTGGCAGGCCCTTCTAAATACAATTTTGAATTTGGGCCTGCCAACCATGGACTGAAACTTCTGAAATGGTAAGCCAAAATCAGCTTTTCCTTTATTGTTTTTTATTTTAAAGAGAATAAAACAAAAGAGGGCAGAACAAAACAGATGAGAACAGAACAACATAAGCAGCACAGCACTTTACAATAAGACAACCGGACATTAACAGTAGCTATCAAAATATCTCTTTTTCTGCTATAATTGAGCATAGTTCAAATACAATAATATCAAACATAACAAAATAGTATAAATCCATTCAAAAGAATGAAAGAATTACAGGGCATTCTGAACTGAATAACAGGGAATGATCAATGGCTACTATAATATCTCATTTTCAATTAAAAAATTTGTTTATACTATCACATATATTAAAATCCCAATAAGACACAGAATGATAGAACTGATGGTAATAGCAGAGTAGAAGCACAGTAGGACTTCTAAGAAGGATGATATTAAATCAGCAATGACTATCATAATGTTTTGTTTTCTTCAAAACAGCTGTTCATACCATCACACATAATAAAGTCAAACAAAACAGAATAAAATCATTCCAACTGATGAATGAAAACACTGAAAGTCTTCAAAGCAATGAAATGGGGAATCATGATTACCATAAAATCTCATATATTCTTACCAACTCTCACACTAGGGAGACTGTACGGTATTTACACATGTGAGTTTGGTTTATTTCACTTATGAGTATGGTCTCAAGTTGTGTCCATTTATTTATAAATATCTCGATGTGATCATTCTTTATAGCTGAGTAGTACTCCATTGTATAAAAATGCCACAGCTTTTTTATTCATTCCTCAGTTGATGGGCACTTAGGTTGTTTCCAAGATCTGGCTATTACAAATTGTGCTGCTATAAACATGGGTGCACATATATCACTGTGGTATGAAGTTTTCAGTTCTTCTGGGAATATACCTAGGAGTGGAATAGCTGGGTCAAATAAGACCTCCAAGCCCAGCTTTTTGAGGAATCTCCAGACTGACCTCCACAATGGCTGCACCAGTCTGCACTCCAACCAACAGTGCAGAAGAGTTCCTTTTTCCCCACAGCCTCTGCAGCATTTCTTGTTGGTAGTTTTTTTTTTTTTCCTGGCCATTCTTTCTGGGGTGAGATGGAATCTCAGTGTGGTTTTAATTTGCATTTCTTTAATGACTAATGATGATGAACATTTTTTCATGTATTTATTTTCAATTTGTATTTCTTCATTTGAGAACTGTGTATTTATCTTGGATGCCCATTTTTGGATTGGGTCTTTGAATTTCGAGGATCTGATTTTTTAATTCGTTAAAAGTTCTAGATAGAAGTCCTTTGTCTGAGGAACAGTTCATTAAGATTTTTCCCAGTTTGTGGGTTTTCTTTTCACTATGCTAGAGATTTCTTTCAGCATGCAGAAACTCTTTAGTGACATGATCCCAGTTATCTACCTAACCCTATGTCTTCAAGATTTTTGCCTACTTTGTCTTTCAGCATATTTAGTGCTTTGTTTTAATATCTAGATTTTTAATCCATTTAGATTTTAGTTTAGTACAAGGTGATAGGCATGGGTCTAGTTTTAGTTTCCAGCATATGGATAGGAAATTTTTCAAGCACCATTTGTTAAAGAGACTATCATTCTTCCAGTGAACATGCTTGGCCCCTTTATCAAAGATAAGGTGGTTGAGTGAGTTTGTGGTTGTGGTTTTATCTTCCAATCTATTCCATTGATCTTCAGGTCTGTTTTTATTCCAGTACCATGTTGATTTTATTACTGTAGCTTTGTAGTATAATTTCAAGTCAGGAATTGTGATGCCTCCTGCCTTGCCTTTGCTGCTTAGAATTGTGTTTGCTATTCGAGGTCTCTTCTGATTCCAGTTGAATTTTAGGAGTGATTTCTCTAGATCTATGAGGTATGTTAATGGTATTTTGATTGGAATTGCATTGAATCTGTATAGTACTTTTGAGAGAATGGTCATTTTAATAATGTTTGTTCTTCCTTTCCATGAACAAGGGATGTCTTTCCATTTTCTGAGGTTCTCTTTGATTTCATTTTTCAGGGTATTATAATTTTCCCTGTATAGCTCTTTTACTTCTTTCGTGAGATTAATTCCTAAGTATTTCATTTTTTTGGATGCTAGTGTGAAGGGTGTTGCTTCTCTTATTTCTCTCTCAGTATTTTTGTTGTTAGTGAGCCTTTTCATTTTTAATTTGAGGGTTTGTCTCATTAACAAGAAAGTGACTAAGACAAAAAGAGAGATATACTTCTGCCAAAGGAGAAAGAAGATTTAAATCAATAGAACATGTGATTCAGTGAAATATTAGTTGCATAAAATTTAAACACTCTAAAAACTACAATGATCAGTTCTGTGATATAACATTATTGAATTTAAAACATTAGAAAACTAGCATTTAGAAAGTATAACGTAAAATTTTGCATTTCATTTAAAGTAAAATTACTCTACTGCCAGGTATTTAGCTCAATGGCATAATTGCCTGCCTGGGAAGTACGTGGTCATGAGTTCAATCCTCAGTACAAAAACAATTTCCTGTACTTTGTTTAACATTTATAATTTATACATTCGAGTTAAACAAACTTGGAAGAATAACAAGATGACAATTAAATCTCTGTTTTGTGATTGGTCTAGATATGCCCAAGGAAAACTAAGTTTACCTCTAGGAATTCAGATGCTTCCAATGCTTGTTATTCAATTATACTCATTTATATACACACAAACCAAAGTACCTGCTATTCTGGGTTTGCTTTAGATAATATGTCCATGCTTACACTTAAGAACATTTCTCATTTGACTCCTTTCAAAACCATTTTTGAGCTGTTAAAAGTACTAGTAATATTATTGGAAAAGTTAAGTAAAAATTTCCATCTTTAAGCCCAGAGCTAGAGGATTTACAGACAAAACTGCTTTCTAACTATTATCATTCCAAATTACATCGAAAGAAGTTGGCCATTCTAACTACTCACTGATTTCTTTGAGTTTAATTTCCATTGGCCATTGGCATCACAAAATATAAAGAATAAAAATGTAGAGGCTTGGATAGCATATTATATCCTGGTCAAGTTTGTCATTTTCCTTATTTTTCATCAGAAGAGGGGTCTTTAGATAGACCTTTCAGATGTCCCAGGGAGGTCTCTACTTCTTCCTAATTCTACTAGCAAGCCTGGAATCCTTAGGTACACTTCTGTTTGCTTTCACTCCTCTAATTATTTGCAAATGTACAATGTGTATCCGCATTTGCACATAATGTTTACTAGCATGTATTTGTACCAGATATATACAATTTTTTAATCTTTGACTCATTTGAAATTAAAAAAAATGATAGAAAACAACACATGAAGTTTTTTTCTCTGTACACTTTTGCTTTTAATTTCAAACCATAGACCACAAAAAAGACTGAATAAATATGTTTCTTTTTGTGTGTCTACTTCCTATTATTTTTCCTACTATTGCTGTTATTTATCTATATCCTATTTCCATGATTAGAAAATATATATTTAATTTCATGATTGAAAAGATTAGAAAATAAAGGATAGCAACAGTACCAGAAAAGTGCATATCTAAGAAGAGGTGTATTGGAATGAATTTATTGGCTAAAAAATATCTAAAACAAACTGAAAGCAAAAGCAAACAAACAAACAAACACACAGAAACTGCAGAAGACGAGATAATCTAGAGATGAGCTAAGAGAAACAAATATGGATTGCAAGATGTAACGTAAATACAATATTTAAAGATACTTTACAGATAATCTCACTAATTAAAGAACTATAATTATAAGATGAGAAAATAGGGTTGTGGTTTAGAAAAACAAAATAGAAATAACAGCAAAGTTGAAGTTACTGAAATTTATTTTCTATTTTGTTTTGAACATTTTGAAGAATATCACTTCTCACTGGTATGTTTACAATACACAATAATTTGGGGGGAACATATATATAATATATAGCATATATTTATATTTTTTATCTTTTCATCTACATGTCTGCCAACAGTGCTCCCCAATTCCCTTGATCATCTTCTTATCAAGTGTGCCTTGCTCTTTCCTGCCATCTGCCATTTAGTTACACTTTGAATTTCTCATATAACTGAAGCAAAGTGATATTTAACTTCCTGTGTCTGGCTTATATCGCTTAGCATTTTAAAATAGAAAGTCTACATGTCCCAGCTATACCTTTCCTGAGTACTTTCCTAAAACGATTGAAGACATTGTACTAGATTGATGCATGCATTTCCATGTCTATAGCAGCACAAGTCTCAATAGATGAAATATGAAGACCTCTTAGCTGACCTTCAACAGACAAATGGAGAAAAAAAATGTATAACGTATATATTAGAGTACTATTCAGCCCTAAGTAGGATGGATTTCATAATATGTAGGAAGATGATAGATTTTTGAGACCATAAAGTTTAGTGAAATTTAAAGATGGTGAAAAAGACTGATTTTCTTCAGACTGACATCAAATATGTACATGACAGTATTAGATTCTAGGACATAATAAATTTGTGTATACAAATATCTGATCTAAAATATTATACCCAGTCAAATATTTTATTTAAATTAAAATCAAGAACTAATGTTCTAAAACAAGCAAGGTCTCAGAGAATACAAAATCTATGATTATATTTCAATGCTAATATATATATATATATATATATATATATATGTAAAGTACTTACAAGTTAAATAAATAAATAAATAAATAAAGTTAAAATGAAGCCCAACATCTAAGTGACTTAGGAAATACACTTATTGTACAAAAGTAGATGTCATGAAACTTAATAATGTAAAGCTAACACGATCAGTCCCGAAATGGTGGAGAATAAATCTAAATAGACACGTAAGGATTTGACAATTGTAACAGCAAAGTATACTAATATCAAAATGTGAAAAGTACTGTTAAAATGTTGCTAATTTAAAGTCCATAAACTTTCTCTTACATTAGAGGAATTTGTTATAAAATAGTATCTTTTGACGTAAAGAAATATTCTGAAATTCAGCTTTTTAGTTCTTTACCATTGCTTTACTGCTTAATTGTATTAACAAAATTTAGCTTTAAAAATTAAATAAAACCATTTTTAATGTCATATTCAATGACTGTTATCATAGTTACATGTTATACTTTTTCTCTCAAATAAAGTTTCCTAGTGTCAATAACAATTATCTCTGTGTAATTACATTCTGGCTGTGTTTTATCTTATTTATTTCATACAACTCCACGATTCTAATTTCTTTTAAGCATCAAGTGTCATATTTACTAGAAAATTTTCTTATTCTTAAACAAGATTACTTCAGCAAAGAAAAAACAAAGAGTTACTAATACTATGACTCACATATGAAAGCTACCCTTTATATCGAAAACAATGCTAATATTGCCATACTTAACAGAGTAGTGTGACTAACATTTATCACTGTTTCTTACCCATATAGGTAAAAGAGATGTACATACTGAATCTTCAACATTTGCAATATAAAAATAGAGAGCTGCTGTTCCCTTTATTTTTAAAATTTGCACACTGTTTGTCACATGGTGTGCTGTTGTTGAGTCACAATTAAAAAACTAGTAAAGAACAATTAATGACTCTAAGAAAATAACTAAATGAAGAAGCAAAGAGAAAAAAAATCTTAAAAGTACAACATACCAAAGTAAAGAGAAACATATTTTTTTTTTTACTTTGGTGTAATAGTGGAACCTCCACCTCGGAAACTGCCCTTGGACATATCTAGTACAGTATTCCTCTGTTCAAAACTATTAAACATCTGTTTGCCAATATTTACTGCTAACCTAATGGTTTTCAAGCACTGTACTAATTATGAAAGCTGTCAAGCTGCACAAAATTCTATTCTCATAATAGCTTTTTTTATCCATCAAGATAGTTTTGATTATATGCTCTACTTGCATGTCTGAACACATAGGAAAGGGAAATCTATAAAGCACTATTGATTGTTTTCAACAGTAACTGAAAGTATTATTCCACGTTCACATTTCCATACTGGTACTGATTTCTGTATAATAGGTGATTTAACTTTTCTTTGTCAACTTGCCCAAATTCTGTAATAGTGAAGAAGATGTAGAATAAAAAAAAAAAATGAAGCAGGAATGGGGGAAGAAAAGGATGAGAAGAAAGGGGGAGGAGAAGGAGGAGAATGAGGAAGAGGATGATAGGAAAGAGAAAAATGAAGAAAAAAACCCATAGAGAAAATAAATGTTAGATTACATGTTCTGTAATAGTAGTGATTTCTTATGAAATCAGTTAAATGTACTTATGTAACTGATTTCTTATTAAAATGCACTTCAAAGTACACTGTTCTCAAGAAATGAGCTCAAAATATTTTCAGCATAACTTCCACCTCTAATCTACAAATATAAACCTAAATATGACTATGTCACCCTTGTCTGCAGTCAATTTTTATCACTGCTTCCAAGCCTAGTCAAAATGTACCCTACACTTACATATGACACATAACTGAAGAGGCTTGCTTGTAACACTTTGCGGACAACTCAGTCTCAAAGAGTTTAAGGGTCTAAGTACTCAGAGCCTCTTTGTTCCGTAAAAGTACTACCATTTGACAGCAGAGGAAATTGCAGACCTGTAAGAAGAACATTTTTGAATTCCAAAAGACAGTTCTGTGTCCCTAAAGTAATCAATTCTGATGGCAAACATTGGGAGGTAGAAGAATGATATCCCAAATGATATCTAATTCCCAAACCTGTGAATACATTAAGTCACATGATTTAAGGGAGAAAGGCTGCAAATGAAATTATGTTTTCCAATAAACTGTGATGTGAAAAGATTACCCTTGGTTGCTCTGGACCACAGTATAGTAAGTCTCTTAAATAGGGAAGAAGGAAACAGAAAGATGAGAGCCAAAGAAGGGGGATCATAAGAATGACTCAACTGGTCAGTCTTTGGAGATGTACAAGAATCACCAAGAAAGAATGTGGATGATGTCCCAAAGATAGAAAAGGAGAGAAGGCCAGATTCTCTTGTAGAGACTGCAGAAAAATAAAAATCAACATAGACATTTGAGACACATTTTTTACTTTTAATATCTACGACCGTAAGATAAAATATTTGCATATTTTAAGGCACAGATTTCTGATAATTTGCAACAACAGCAGTTGGAAGTTAAAACATCAAGAGAACCTGAGAGGGAGTCTAGAACAAATAAAAATGTGACATGAAGAACAGATAAGCAAAGACAAACCAATGCACTTTCACCCTGACACAACACTCCAAGAAAGTAAAAAGCAAAAAGGATGTCACTGTCAATAATTTTACGAATAAAAGGACTGGAGTTGGAATAAGAAAGTAATACAAGAGGACAGTGCTTTCATTTGGGTTTAAAATGTACCCCAAGCACCATGTGTTAAAGTCTTGTCCACAGATTGACCTTTGAGTGGCAGTGGAGATTATAAGAGGCAAACCTAGGAGGGCACTGAGGTCACTGGGAATGTGACCTCAAAAAGCACTGTAAGGCCCTGATCCTGTGGTTTCTTTCTGTTTGATAGAAGTATATAAGCAGCTTGCTGCAAAACCAGGCTCTAGCCACCGGGCTGAAGGCAGCAGGGCCAAGAAACCATGGACTGAAACATTCAAATCTATGGGCCAAAATAATCCTTTCCTCTTTTTAAATTGATCACCTCAGAGAGTTTGTTACATTAATGGAAAGCTAATGAACACAGAAATAGCAATTAACTAGGTGTGATTTTTCTCTTGCTGTTTGAACGAGAAAAATACTTTTTCTATCTCTGCAGTTCTGAAGTTTTAAAACTTCACACAAAACTTAAGCATTCAATTCAAATGTCAAATAAGAAAATATGTAATGTAAATTCAAAGAAAATCAAAAAGAATATCTCATAATTTCAAAAAAATGTTTAAATTTCCAAATTTTTGAGAAAAGACAGCTTAGGTCTTCTTACCTTTTATTTCAGGCAATTTTTTTGTGAGGATAAATTTATTTGTGTTAAGCCCAGATGTTTGAATGTACTGTTTTTTTTATTCCTTTTTCCAGAGGAAAAAAAGTAGGGTGTTGCCATGGCAAAAAATTTTCAATAAACCCACCAAAGAAGGCTGCTTTCAGTCTTTTGAGTGCTTATTAGAAACTATAAAAATTCATTTTGCATTCTGCTCAAAGGAGAAAATTAACTGGGATAGGGGAAAGGAGGAAAGAAGGAAGAGAAAAGAAAAAAGCTATAAATTGATATATGATAATTAAAATGACTATACTACTACTTCTATTAGTCCTTGAAAAAGTCCTTGAAAAATAATATTTATATGATTAGGTCATTTTTGCATGTCTATTTCTGGTAGTGTAAGCAATTGTTTTGAAGATAACAATATGTAATATAAGAACCATTTTTATATTCCTCTCATCTTGTTTTGAAAGCCTATATTGTTATTGTTTTGGGTTTGTTGTTTGTTTTTTTGTTTGTCTTTTAGCATTCAAACAAAATACAAAATTAATTCTGGAGACAGTTTTTCTGTTTATAACTGTGACTGAAAATTGTGATGAACTACTGAAAAGCAGCTGCATTGGAAGGAAGTTGTCTCATAAAAAAGATTTTCAAATGGACACCTGTATACCTTAGTGCTCATCATACATGGAACCATTAGCTATTACATCTGGAGAATATTTAAGAATACAATCACTGAGCACAAATTGTGTTATGGAAATTGTGAAACCTACTAAAGTAAAATAGAAATAGAATCCCTGGCCTCTAGACATTTGAAGTCAAATTGTCATGTATACAATAAAATACAGTATACCAATGGAAAGAAAGAATCATAGAAAGAGAAAAATAGAGCAAGAAAGAGAGAGTGAGGAGAGAAAGACAGACAGAATACATATATTTAATTTTACAGGATATAATGCTGAAATAAATTGAGAAAAATGGTTGCTTTCAGTGCTATCCATTTGTAAAAATTCTATGAAACTCAGTGTTCCAGTGTTTTTAGATGCTAAAAACAAATCTGAGTGATAAATTTTGTATATCTAGAAAATGGCTGCATTGTAACCTTACAAACATTGATTTTGGTCAGAAAGAGGATTTCAAATTCAAACTTCACCTGATGCATGAGTCGTAAGAATTTTTTCTGTCTTCTAAAGAATAGTTTGTATCATTTGACATAGCAGATGCTCAGTAAATATTTGTTATATGACTGGTAGCTATTTTGAAATTATGAACCAAAACCTCTAAAATAAATACATATAAGGATTTTCTTGGTATTTTAATTTTAGAGTATTTTGACAACATTTTGTTAGAGTTACAGATCAGAGGAAGACTGAGTGTATCTACAAAAAACAGAGGAAAGATGGATTTAACATAGTTGTCTTAAAGCCAAACTTAGAGATTGGCTTTTTCATTTTTGGAATAAAACACTCAACACCCACGAAGGAGAGATTTATTTGGATTGCAGTTTGAGATAGTTCATTCTCTAGTCAGCTGGATCCACAGTAAAAGCATCACTGTGGAACAGCTTAGGAGAGACAGGCTGCTTAGTGTACTGAGGCTGGGAATCTAAGCAGGGGAACCATGCCAGGAAGAAAGAGAACAGACACTGGAAATAAACCCCAAGGTCGTGTCTCAGTGATTCACCCACATACACTTACATGTGTGCTTAACTAAACCCTCAGCAGCTCCAACACAATTGATTTCACAATCTCCCTTAACCTTCACATCGTGCTGTAAATTCATCTACATTTTGGGTATAATCACACTGAAAACTCTGACTTGAACTCAATTTTTCCAAACTGAAATAATTTTTCCCAGGATAATATTTAAGTGGTTAATTAAGATAATTTATTTGCAAGTTTAATATCTTATAAGTAATACTTTGAAACATATCTAGTACAACTTTTAGTGTACAGTGTACATAGTTTAAAACATCAGATCATGTTTCAAAGATTTGTGGATGATTCAAAGATCATCTAAGAAATGTGAAATGCATAGAACCTAATGCACAAGTATAAAATTGTTGTGAAGATATTTGAGATTTCAATTTCACATTTCTATATTATTATTATGGGAATATTGTTTTGGTGGGCCCCTGGCTTGAGCCAAACAAACATAGATGTTAAACATACATTTCACATGTTCATTCTCAATATCTGGTGTAAAATACTTGTTCTATCAACCTTTATTGAACTTAACTAAATCACATAATTTTAAAAGCTTTCCTTATGTTCACATCAAATACTCTAATTATAGTAAAAACAATTTGAAATTCATCAAACCCAAAGAGAGTGATTTCATACTTTATTTTTCTTCTATTAGTTTAATTTTCATTTCTTTATGTCTTAAATATAATTTTTTTCTTATTTTAAATATAATTTTTCTTGAGTTTTTTCAAAAGTATCTTTGTAGTACACACTTCACTTACTTATCTGGAAAATGCTGTTCTAGTGTATATGAAATCATTCCTCTCTACATCCTAGAAATGTATTCGCCATTAGTGCTAGTCTTTTCATTACATTCTGTTCCAATGCAGTTTCATTCCACTTTGCATAATTCTTTATATTCTCTTTATATTTTTCTTCACTAATTATTATTTCCGCTATATTTAATCTTTGAATTAGCTTTTTTCTAGTGAATTTCTGACCCTACAACTGCACTTCCCATTTAAGAATTATCTCATTTTTCTCTCTGCCTATATGTTTTGATAGATTCTTGATTTTTTTTATATTTTAGTGAGTCATGCATTCTAAAAAATAAAAATTTGTAGACTATGTTTCTTATATGAGTATTGAAACTGAGGTTTTGGGGGCTTAAAGTATCACATTTGGATTATATTAACTTTCTGCATTATTGTTTCACTTTTAGTAAATGTGATAATCAATGCTAGTAAGCTTATTTCTTATGCATATTTTCCAAGCATTTTGCATAAATAACTGAGAATCAGGATTTATTTTTCTTCTTTGGCTAGTAGCTTCAGAGCACATTAGCTGTATCTTTGAGAGTTTGGGTTTACAGAAGGAAACACATGTTTACCTTTTCTAATTTTTTTTTTCCTGTAAAGTTCAGAATTCTCAAGACAGATTGAATTCTAGGGTCAACTCCAAAACTTTTGGCAAATTTTCTGCTGTTCTGGCTCTCTGCTTCACAACTGCTCAAGCCAGGGGCCCACCAAAACAATTCCCTCACCTTTTAGGCGCAGCTTTGATTCATCATAGGATGTTACTTTGATTTATTTGCTGTTTGTTTGTTTTAAAAGAAAAATATATAAACAGAAAATGGCAACACTATATATTAACAATAGGACTTTGACCCTTAACTTTCCCAGGAAATGAAAGAACACTTTATCTACAAATAATAGTCCAGCAAGCTTGCCAGCTATAAGTTAAGCTTTCAGGATGTGATTAATAATATAAAGCTTCCTTGATTTGTCTGTCCATTTACAACCTAGAACTAATCAAGGGAAGCAAACAGGTTCCACTAATCAATCATATAGGATGCATAGCTGTGCCAGAGCTTCTCTATATAAAAGCCTCTAATCAGAGCACACCCCAACTTTTTATAAAGCTTTCTAAGTCCTTTGTTTGCCTTTGAATTTTTACTGAATAACAGATGAAAAGAACCAATTCTCTTGCTAATGTAAGCTTTATTCTTTTACTTTTCCAAATTGATTGGTCTTTATCTCTTTCTACAGTTTGTTAGGATTGGAGAATTGATTGTTTTCTCCTCGCTTTTTAACAATAAGCAGAACTTCAGAACTGTTTGAGTGAAGATACAGTTATGTAACAGGAAGTTTTCTTAGAATTCTTCATCATTTATTACACTGGAATTTGAAATTCTTTGTAGTTTATTAAACATCCATTTAAGTAAGATTTTTAAAGTAAAAGGTGTAAGTAGAGAAACACACCTATCTCAGAATTCTCTAATGTGTCTTTTCTTGTTTTGTATCTTCTTCCATTGTGATTTTATTTAGATGATGCTTCTAATGCTTCTTTTGAATTTTAATTTTTAATTAATTAATTAATTATTGATTGATTGATTGATTGATTTTTGTACCGGAGATTGAACTCACAACCTTGCACTTGTCAGGCAGGCACTTGAGCCGCTAAGCTAAATCACTAGGCTTTGAATTTTAAAGTTTAAAATAGTTCCACTTTAGCTTGATAGATGTCTGCATAGAATAATTTGATGAGCAGAATTTTATTACTGTTAAGTAGCATTTTCCATGATGATTCTTCCAAAATGGCTACCAGAGTAAACAGAGTCACAAGGAATTTCCTAATAAACCCATATGGTGGTTTGCACAGAATGATTGTAATGTTACTTTTTTGTTTTACTATTGTAGTTAAATACAAAAAGACATCCTCTTTAAAGCATTCTCTGAGCTGGTTCTACTGCATATCAAATACTAAATGAACTGACTTAGAGAGGAAGCATTTCTGCATTGAAACATTTATGCTGGTTACTTTCATAAGATCATAAATGTTTACAATACCTCCATGGAATAAAAGCTGCTCATCATTTTAGGCAGCCATGTAGAAAAGTAAATGGACATAAGATATTGAATATCATCTTATGCATAGTGATTTTCAATTTCATGGTATTTCTAGGGCACAAATTTCACTTTTTTTCCCAGTGGCATACTTTATCTGGCCTACAAGCAAAGGTAGCCAAAAGTTTGCCCATGGTAGTTTAATAGCAAGACAACAAAGTACTTAGTTCTTAGTATTAATGAGAAAATAAATCTCCTTTCCTTTATACAGCACACTCTCTTTGACCTTTGTAAATAAGTAGAGATCTTTCTATGGATTGGGATACACACACACACACACACTGGTACATGTAGATTTTATTAGTGTTTACTTTATCATGCAACTGGAACTTTACCAAAGTTTGTTAGATTTAGTAATTCAAATTTGGAATGGTAATTTAAAACATCAAAAGGTAGATTAATGTTTCTAAAATTAGCCTAGGAAAACAAGGAAAGGAATTTTTTGAGATATTGTTTGGTAAATACACAAGTCATTTGTATTGATAAAAAACTATTTCTGCTATACTTTATTTAGTACTTTTAGAGAAAATATTAGCAGTCTTTTTTATTTTGTTAGTTAAAGGAGATATGTCTTCTCTCTATGTCTCTCATTGTCTCTCTCTTTTTTTCTCTCTCATAAGTAAAATATATATTTCATTAAGCAATAATTTGAGAACCACATTCTCAGATAAGTATCTAAGTAGATCTCTGATTCTCAAGACTACTCCCTAATAAAATTTATATTTCATTTACCTAGTAGATACTTAAGTATTTCTTATGTGGAAACTTTACAATAGAAAGACATACAAAGCAGACAAAATTCTATTAAAAAATACTTAAATGGGCACAAAAGTAACGGTTAATGCTATTTTTTTAACAAAGATTTGGGATTGAAAGTTATTAAAGGAAGATAGGCTGAAAGATAATGTGCTCTAACTCCTGGAACCTGTGAAAGTTACATTATATGGATGAAAGAGTTTTTACCTATGATATTAAGGTAGGAATCTGGAGGTCAGTAAATTTTCCTATATTTTCTGGGACACTAAGTACAGTAACATATGTTCTTGTAATAGGGAGGCAGCAAGGCATTTTATATACACAAAAGAGAAAAGATAATGATAATGTCCAAAAGTGGTAGTTACACAACTACTAGAAGCTATAAGAGGGAGAGTCGAGAGACAGATTTTCCCTAAAACCTCCCCAAGAAGTGAATTTTGCTAACATCTTTTCATCTCTGTAAATATTTTAAAAACTAGATTCTAAGAAACAGGATACCAAAACTTCTTTAAAATTATTTACATAGAAAAATAATTTTAAATTCTAAATTTTTAATTATTTCAAAAATGAAGAAATGAAATAATTCAAAAGAAATGAGTCTACTTCTTTTATTTCTTATCTCTCTTTCTAGAAAACTAACTATTAAGCTGCTTGCATTGTTATTTGCTCATTGTTTTCTTGCCTGGGACATGATGACATAAAACCAATGAAGTGTTTATTTTAGTTGCCAAAAGCCTAATGTGAAGAAATAAAATCTACTTAGCATGAAGTTGGTCGTTTTTACAAGGAGTAGCATTTATTTTTAAACCATGTTATGTGCCTATGAAAGTAAAACATGGTTATAAAAAGAAAACAATAGAATTGTGTTTCTAAATATTTGTTTATACAAAAATAGTCAATCCAGAAGGCTAAATCAAACTCTTTCTCAAAACAAACATGTAGAAAAGATATTTTGGTAAATTAGTAATCATCAAGAAATTCAAACCACTTTACTACTAAAATTGAACAAATCTGATTCTGGTAATTCAAACCAAGTCCTTGATTCTAACTTTATGAAAGAACACAGATTAAAATAAAAATCTTTAGTGTCTATTACGTTTGATTATATACTGAGGCATAATAAGCAAATCTTACAGTCACATAGATCATTAGTAAATATCTATATCTGGAATGGATACAATAGTATTAAATAGAAATGAAGGTTATGTTCTGAACTTTAGGGCCACCCTGCAAGATTTTAGCATTAAAAATGGAAGAAAACCATAAAATAATTTGACAAGCAGAGAAGAGCCCCCAACCTACCTCACTTTTAATATTAATTGCAAGTAAAGACATTCTGGATGCCATCTTATTTTTTATGATGGAAGGGCTCAAAAGACTTAATGAATTCTATCCTAGTGCTCCCAGTTTATTCCAGTGAAAAGATACAGATAAGAGTGATACATGGAGCAGAATCTAGGAGGATTTCATAGACAGAGTTCTAGTTTTCCACTCCTTTTGTTGAAAACAAGTGCTACCAATCTCTTGGAAATGATCTGTGACAAAGCCTATAAAGTAGTGTCAATAAGATAAGCACAGTAGAGTTTGGTGCCCAGAGTTTTATCGGTATTTTGTCTTTCCAACTTCGTTGGCCATCCCCAAGGTAGATCTCAGTGTCCAATCCACACTCTATATCACGGTGTTCCATTATCTATTGTGACCCAATGGTAAACAAAACCGTTCTAAGTAGGCATAGCAAGGGTTTAAAGAAGACCTTTAATCCAAGTGGAAATAAAGACCCGATCTTTTTTGGTAAACTAATTTTATTCCTCCATTTCCTCCTTCTCTGTCTCCCTGCTTTTCTTTCCTGTGTGCTAGAGATTCAGTCCAGGGCTTTACATGTCCTAGGTAAACATGCTCCCACTGAGCTATACCCAAAGTCATACTACAAACCTTCCTATGTTTTTCTGATCTTAAATGATGTCTGTGTTTTAACTATTACAAAATAAAGTCAAATTGTCAACTTTATTTGGGTTTATCTAAACTTATGCCTATTTTTCTTTTTCTGTATCAGCCCATTTTCATGAACAATTGAAAATGGAACATTTGCATTTTAATATCATTTGACTGCTTAAAAATTGTCTATTTTTATAAAATTCACTGTACGTAGTAGATACCGTGAACTGTTCTAGAAGTTCATGTGGATTTTAAATAGTATATTTAGATAGTTGGGACCACAATTACTAAAAGTGCTATTGTGTAATCATATATATATATAAATTGTAATGAAACAAATACTATTTCAGTTTAAAAATATTTTAAATGTAAACCTGACATTGTTATTAAATCTTTTAAAACTGTAGCTCATCCTAACAGATTAAAAAAAAAACCTCAGTTTAATAAAACCATGTGAAAACATAAATCTTATAAGTCTTATTTTTAATCTGACAATGTGGATACATTTTTTTAAAAAATGAATAAAATAGTTTAACTACAGGAAAAGAACTATACTTTGCTTCTCAGAGAGACAAAGTATAATTAAGTCTATTTGTAAAAAAAAAAAAATATATATATATATATATGTACATATATATATTTCTAAATGAACTAATGGTCTACTACAATTTTAATAGAATGAGTGTACTGAATTCAAATTTTTCATTTGAGCTGATTTTTTATAAGCATAAGGCCCAAAGATTTGGGAAAGACTCAGTCACTGTGAATTGTTGGATTATTTGTTTTATAATTATAAACCCAATTCTAAGTTTGAGTACTTTAGAATGATTTATAAAATATACTGCTGCTTCCATTATTAGTAATATGTTAATATTGTAAAGTTGAACAGCAATTTTTCAATAAGTCCAAAGTCATTTTTCTCTCAATTTGAATAGTTCTGATTCCTGGAAAAGATCCCAGTAATGACTGTGGTGTTCATTTTCCTTTGAGTTTGTGCACAAGTTTAGAAGAAAAATAATCATGTGTGTGAGGCTCTATAAGATGTTAATTTTTTCAGTTTTTCTTTTTGAAAAGTGAATAGGTTTTTTAGTTTCTTTATTTTGCATCAGTTTTGAAAGAGTAATTGTTTATATTTTATTTGAATTACTCAAACTTTGTCTGAAAATATGATAATTTCTTATTATTCTTATCATTAAAAATACTTTAAATTTTTTCTACTAGTTTTCAAAGCAATATATTCTAAAGTTATATTAGTTTAAAGTAATATTATTTATTCTACTTTACTATTATTTTTTAATTGATACAATCATTGTATATGTTTATTGGATATAGTGTAATGATTGATAGACATATACAATGTGTGAAGATCAAATATAAGTAATTAGCATTTCTGCCTCCTTAAAAATTGTTTCTTCCAGTTGGGAAGTTTCAAGCTCTTCTCTTCTAGTTGTTGATAGGAGATATATTGTTGTGAACTCTAGCCAAGTTATACTGTGGAACACAGGTATGTTTTCCGCCTTTGCAATTATACTTTGACACCCATATCCTATTTTCCTTTAGGTTCATTTACCCTAGTGAAGACTATTTTATTCTCCACTTCTAGAAAACTATCTTTTTAACCTTCCACTTCTTAGTGAAAACATGGGTTTCTTTTTACATGCCTGTGTTACTTCATTTAATATAACATACCCAAAAAGAAAAAGAAATCAGTTTATCCCTGTCTACAGATGACATGACCAGAGTTAAAGAAGACATTTGACTATGAAATAAAAATCACTGTTACAACTAGTTAATAAGTTCCATAAGGTTACATGAAAGAAGACCAAAATAAGAATAAGAGGAGTTTGAAAAATTACTATCATTTTCGTACACAGTAACAAACTTACTGAGTTAAAAATCAAGAAAGCAATCTTAATAATAGCTACAACAATGTATTATAAAATATCTAGAAATAAAGTGAAGGAAATTAATGATACTTAAAAATAACATTAGAAAATGCCACTGAAAGAAATTTTAAAATGCACACAAAAATACAGGCATCCTATCTTCATGGATTGGAAGAATACTGTATCCATACTAACCAACATGATCGACAGATTCAGTAGGTTCAGTGTAATTCCCAACTGAATATCAATGGAGTTATTCACAGAAATACAAAATTCCTAAATTTCAAAAGAACCACCAAAGACACTTAATTGCGACAACAGTTGGGCGAAAAGAAAAATAAATCTGAATCTACCACAATACCTATTTTCATTTGATACAACAAAGCCTTAGTAAACAAAATAAAAACTAACACAGTGAGCAATGGAACAGAACAGAGACATTAAAAATAAATCTAGACATCTACAATAAAGTTGCCAAATGAATAAACACTGTTAAAAATAAATAAGTAAATAGTGTTGGGAAAAATTAAAATATCAGAAAAATAAAGCTAGAATGCTGTATTCCACCATATATAAAAATCAAAAAATAGAACAAAGATGTTAATAAAAGACCAGATATTATTAAGGTATAAGAATAAACTTAACAGGAACATGTAGATATTGGCCGGGGGCATGATTTTTGTAGCTAGTCTCCTAAAAACAAGTAACATAACCAAATGGGGGTAAAACATGCTTATCAAATTAAGAACTTCTGAACAGCAGAGTATAATCAACAGAAAGAAGAGACAACGTGTGGTATGGAAGCAAATATTTCGATTCTATTCATCTGAAGAGGAATTAATATCTGTAATGTATAAAATTTATCACTCATCAAAAGAAGAAGAAGAAGAAGAAATTCAATGAAACAAATGAGCAAATGGCCTAAATAGACATTTCTCAAATGAAGATACATAAATGGCCAACAAATAAATGAAAAACAACTTAGAAGTAGTAATCATTAAGAAAATGAAAATCAGAATCACAGGGAGACATTATTTTTCTCTACTTGTAGTAGCTGTAATAAAAAAGAATAAAATTAAGAATAAGAATAATATAAGAATAAGAATAACAATAATAATGTATGTGGGTAAAGATTTGAAAAATGGAGATAATCTCATGCAGTATTGGTGGAAATGTAAATGAGTAGAGTCATTATTGAGAACAGTATAGTGGGTCATTGAAAAGCTAAGACTGAATCTACCATATGAGTTAAATATTCCACTGTTGGGTATATACTCAAAGGAAATGAAATCAGCATATCAAAGAGAAACCTTTATGTCTATGTTTACTGTGGCAATATTTATAATAGGTTAGTTATGAAACCAACATAGATAGTAATTAGCAGGATAGAATCAGCTGATGAATGGGTAAAGGAAATATATATATATATATATATATATATATATATATATATATATAAATTACATGTATATAAATGCAATATAATTGAGTGATAACATGATCACAAGATGGAACTAGCCATTATCAGAGTAACACTGAGCATGTGCTATAGGCTAAGCTCTGTCCTAAGAATGTTGCATATAGTGTCTCCTAAAAATCTCATAACAACTGTACACTATTATTATTTTCATTTTACTGGTAGTGAAATTGAAAAACCAAAGAGTTTAACTAAATTACTCATGATATTTTGGTGGCAAATGGTGAGTTCATACTCTAAATCTGAAAATGTGAATTCTGTGTGTATACTATATCATATTATCTCAATATTAATGCTGAATTATCCTTTTAATTGGCATGCTCTTTTATTTCACAAAAGAAGAAATTTTAAAATCTCTAATTTAAAATCTATTGTGAAAACAGATTGAAAATGTGGTTAAGTAATAATAGCTCAGATTTAAATGATTGTGCTAGAAGTGCACATTTCCAGATTAGATTTGGGCTCATTTAAACATAAGATTTAAAAGTCATCATCAGGTAACTGTTGATCAAGGCATTCTAAAGTGTTTGGATTCCTTAAAACACACGACTAGTACTATTCATTTCTGGAGAAAATTTAAAAGTGATTACCCCCATTTTTGGGGGGGTAGTATAAGGAATTGAATTTAGGACCTCATGCTTGCGAGGCAGGTACTGTGCCACTGAGCTAAATCCCTGACCCAATTACCATAATTTGTAACTGAATAAATCATGATTCAGGAAAGTAAAAGAGGCAACATTTTATTATCTATCATTTCAGTCCACCAAACTAAAGTTTGGAAGTAAAACATTTTCATTTTTTTTTTTTTTGCTTCAATGCATAGTACAATGGTGTATAAACTTTACATTGTTCCTGTAACTTCTTAATGGGTATTTTTAGAGCATGTTGTGTGATGAAATTAACTGCTTACATGCTAGCTTCCTACAGATCTCAACAGTCCTTCCAATGTTTGATTTATACTTTAAGTAACTGATATAAACTTACATGCTAGTCACTGTAGATAGTGTACATTATTTCACTGGTTCTCAAACTGTGCATTGGATTTCCAGAAATGTCACCACATTCAAAAAGATTCCAAACTGCCAATCTTTATTTCATTCACAGAATCTCTGCTATGTTTCTTGCATTTCTAGCCTATTTAAGCATTTTAATTCTATTAAATACATATCACACAATACCCCTATGAGGAGAAGGCAGATAAAAGTACTAACTCCATTTTATAGGTAAAAAAAATAGTTTAGTATATGAGTGAGTTCATGTAGCCCTTAAGTTACTGGCTAGAATTCAAACATAAATAGCTAATCCCAGAGCCCTGTTTTAGCCACTAGTCTACTAGGCATTTTCCAAATTTTAGAAAAGATCCCTATTATTCCCAGAACATGTTTTTCCTTTACAATTCTCCTGCTTTTAACTTGGGTTTTGCAAGAATTGAGTAAGTCCCTCGATTCATCGATAAATTCTTTTCTTACTTTACTCTTCCCTCCTCCAAAAGTATAACGTTATAACCAAGCATGTACTACAGATGAAAACTGTTATTTCCGGAAAAAGAATGAAATATGAAGCATTTCATAAGCCATCAAATTTTTAACTACTCAGGTGCACATACTTGCTTCATTACCTGAGCCGCTCTTTTCAGTACTTTTACATGATGCCAAAGGAACTGTTAGCTTTGCCTAAATGTGCCCATTTGCTACCCAGTCATGACAATCACCTGTCTCCTCCTCTTTCATAGACTTAATCTGTAACCTGGAAAAGCTGTCAGCCAAATTTATAGATATGCTTATTTCAGGCAGGAGCGTTTAATCCAGGGATTATGTTGAGCATTGAATATGCCAGGAAACCAAGCCCATGACACAGAAAGTAAATAACACAGGAAGGTGCCCAACAGACAGAAGCCAGGCGATGGCTGCCAAGGGATGGATGCTTGATAGACGGCAGTGGGCCAGCCTCTTAGGATTGGGTTTGGATTAAATGATTAAACTGCTGGGTTGGAAGCTCACTGGGATTTCAGCTAAACTCAGTGCCCACCAGGGATCCCCACAGACTGGAGCAGCTGCTGCTTCTGCTACAACCTTGTTGTCAACAATACACCGTCTGAATCCACTTCAATTTCCTCACTTCCTAATTAACACTATGAAAAACAACAGTTTTTACAGCAGGTTCCATCAAAACAGTGCTAACCTGCATTGTTTCTTCCTTGTTTGTGTCACTTTATATATTTCTAATAATTTCTCAGTATTATCCTCTCATTAACCTCTCTTCTTCTACCTTGGAACAAAGGTGAACTCGATCCCTTCCAGGTTGCCTTTGCCACGCAGCCCTTCTGGCTGGATTTGTTCCCAGCTCTTTTTCTGAGCCTGCCCCCAGCCCCTGTAGCCTGCCTGGCTGCCTGGAGAGGAGCACTTCCCTGCCCAGCTTTCCAGGTCTGTGACCTACTGGAAGGACAGAGACATCACAGCCTCTGACATGGTTTCTTTTCTCAACTCCACTGCTCTGCATGTTCCATTGCCTGCCACCCGTCCCTTGATCTAAAGTTGCTACATATGTTATATACTACACATTTACACAATGCTTGGTGTATTAGAATTGATACTATCTGTATTGTCTCATTTCTGGTTTAAATTTAAATTTTCTGAAAATCTCTTGCTCCTTTCCTGTAGAAATGAGGAAACAAAGCTCAAAAAGTTAACACACTAGTCCAAGGACAAGCAATTAATCATAGGGCTGTCATCCTATGGGTGCTATGGCTGGTATTGCATCATTATCCAATCTCGCTTTCCTCTTACCCCTACTTGCTTTATGTAGTCTCCCTCTCTAGAGTACGGGAAACAGGTTCTGCATATCTCCCTATGCTTAATCAGCAGTCTACACATGGTTCATATGATCAAAAAACCATCTGTGATCTCATCCTTAAAATATTATTATACTGGTGAATAGATAATCCCTAGAAATTAATGACCATAAATTTTAGTTGAAAATGATTTACTAAGTAAAAGGGACCTCCTCAAAGAGGTTATCTTAGTAATTTTTTTCAGCACTGGGACATAATGCCTGGAAATCACAATATGAGGAGGAAAATTTATTTTAGTGGCTGCAGGAAGCAGAGAGAATAAAGGCCCCACAAGACATCACCTCCTAACAAGAAGTCAGCTATGAACTTACCACTGGACTAATCCACTGGTCCATTCTGACCCAGTTTGGTTCATAACGAGGGTCTAATTTGTTCTCCGGACAAATGACAAAACATTTTTAAATGTATTTTAACATTTTGTGTTGTAACAGACAAAATTGCATTCCTTAGTATTTAATTTTTCTTTTTAGGTGGATAACAATGAGAAAAAACTACACTGACTTAGAGAAAACTGCCATATTGGTTAAAAAAAACAGAGTTGTTAGAATTTTTTTCTAGTAATGAGACAAGTAAGATTCCAATTGCTATATATCTTAAAATCAACCTCAGAACTTGACTCAATCTCTAGGTGTTTGTATTTGAAATTAAGAAAAACATGTGTACTATTTGATATGTTAGAAGGTAATGTGAATATATTCCTCCTACAAGATGTCTCTTGTGTGTGTGGTAAGCTACAACCATTTCAGCACACAAGAGAAAGCAGAATTAGAAAGGAACCATCCCTTCAGATCTAAAGTAGCAAAAAATGTCAGTAACCACCAGCCCTCCTATTTTAGTATCACCACACAGTGTCCTTTGTCCTAGAAGAAACCGTGTAGCTGCCATGTTGAAGCCACCATAAATATAGCTGTTCCTTATTAATCAGTGGGAACATCTGCAACAATTACTCAGGCAGAGGATAATGATTTAGCAGCTGTGCATGCTAGAATAAGACTTGTAAAAGATTTAAGAAGATAGGGACAATGCACATATCATTGTGACAAAAGCTTCGGCATCTATAATTTATGACTTTTTCCTATTTATCAATAAATAAAAATTATTTCCAGTGAAGACATAAAACAAAGTGTATTTATTGCCTTGAACAGTGTTCATGTCTGTTAATATTTGTATGCAGTTGGTTAACTAATATAACAAACACACCCACTAAAAACAATTTCTGGAGCTTATCTCGAAGTGTCTCATTTGTCTATAACTTCACATCTACCCAAGGGATATTTTTAAAATAATATGACTTCCCTGAATTTAAGTGCTTTAATGGTCTCTACTTCTCACTCAGTTTTTGTGTCATTTTGGTTGAGAATCCAGATTTAGGAACCAGACTAAAACATCATGCTCAGACCTTGATTTAGCCACAGTGACAACTAAGTGACATTCCCTGGAGACTTTTTCACTTTAACAACTCCCTCCCTTTCCCTGATCTTTCATTACTAATCACATTATTTCAGTATTTTTCCTGAGAAGTGTTTTTGTCTGTAAAGAAATGCCCCTCTCAATCTCATGCCAACTCTTTCTCCATCAAGCTCTATCCCTTGAGTTATTGGCATTCATTGCCTCTTTTTTCTTATTTCCCTTCTAGTCCCCAGATTATTTCAAACTAGTTTTTGCCCCAACTACATAACTATGGTTTTGAGTTTTGAGCATTCTATTGTGAGTTCTCATTTAGCAGCCTTTGACACACTCCGAATTCCATGAATCTATTAGAATTTCTTCATAAATCCAAATGTATGTTTTAGGTCCAGTGAGCACGATCCCTTCCAAAGGCAATCATCTTCAGGCAAGGGTTTCCTCCCTGAAGTGTTTTGGTCTCTGTCTTGGTTACCTTTCTCTCCTAATTGGGACAAAATGTTTGACACTCAAAATTAAGGAACAGAAAGTTTATTTAGATTACTGTTTGTGGAAGTTTCAACCCATAGTTGACTGGCCCCAAGCCTGGATGGCATGGCACAGGGGCCACATGTCAAGGCAGCAGCCAGAAAAAGCAGTGAGAACAAAAGGTAGAGAACAAGCCTCTTCTCTTCCCTTTTACTTTATGCAGTCTACCCCCTCCTGCAAGGCTGGTATAGCATTCACACCACCTCTGTGCCTCCCTCTTGCACAGGTTGTGGATATTTACAAATAAGAACCCTGGCTCCCTGCTAAGTCTCTTAAGCTTCTGCGCTTCTCAAGTTGACAGGACTTATCAACCATAACAGTCTCCTGCATTTCCATTGCTCCATTGCCTGTCTCTGGCTTGTTGCAGCCTTCTTTCCCCTATTCTTCAAATGTATTTAAAGTGTACTAACAATGGCTTCAATTTAGTGATACTCTAATTAAAACCACTAATAACTGCATCCCTAAGTTAATCTCAAATGCCAGCATTCAGCTTTCTGTGCCCTGTGATCTAAATTGCAAGTGTTACTAATTCTATTCTTAAACTTCAGTATGTATTTGACAAAAGAGAGGTTGAGTCTTTTGCTTTTTCTTATTTTTTTGTAGTCCTTTTCTTGTCCCTCCTCCAGTACATGTTCAGTTTTTCTCCACACAACTGCTTAGATTATTGTACCTACTCCATTACATAAATCCTCTGTTATATCTGCCTGGCTAAATCCTGATCCACCTACTCTGCATCTGAATCAAGGCAGATGAATATGCCTTTCAAGAACTAGGCCGTGAATAGCGATACAATTTTACATTTACAGAAAGTAACTTTTTGTAGGCCTATAAATATACTTATTGCATTCGCTTTCCACTTTCCTTGGTAAATATTCTTTTATTTCCTCTCTAATAAAACCCCATAAACTACTAACTCCTTTACATTCATGATTTGTTTTTAGTTTGCTGAGAAAATATTCAAAAAATAATTTCTACTGCTCTTTCAAATCATTCTTTTCTCTACAATTGCAGTCATAAATCAAATGTTTCTGTTATTCATGATGGCATATCCATCTTTGCTTCTGAACTTGGTTGATCTAATTTTAAATAGGACCCATCCTATCTTGACTGCTCTAGGATAGTAATTGTTCTACTTTTCTACTTTGTGTATTTTCTCTGCTCACTGACAAACACAGTTTTATTTTGCTTTATATTGATAGTAGCATCTGTCTCCCTACACTCCATCATCTTCTTTGCTACATGTGAAAACAAAATTTATCCAAATTACATTTATTTGTTTTCTCCATCACTCTTTATCTTTCTTTTAATGACCCCCCAAAGGCTTCTGTGATAAGCCTACATGGATACAAGCACAATGGTCAGTAGATACACAGTGATGATAGTGATACACTCATTGCTTAACTTTAGTGACCTCTGAATTTTCTGCTTGCTTATAAGACAAGTGTTTGAATTAGTACAATAATCCTTTCCTCAGGCATGCTAAGGGCTAAGTCTTAACTAATGACTTAGGACTTGGTAAGAAACAGAGTTTAGCCTCCATGTGCCCTGTGCCCTCCACAGATGCATCCTTTTCTTAGACTCAAACTTGCTCAACTCTGTGGCACTATTAGAAGGCAGTGGAAACTGGAAGTGGGCCGGTGGAAAGGAATTATATATTGTGGGAGTGTCCTTGAAGAGAACATTGGGGCCCTGCCCTCTTCTCTTCCTCTCCTTGCTTCCTGAACACTGTAAAATGAATGGCCTCCTTTTCACATGCCCTTGCCACCATGATATATTGTGCCACAATAACCCAAAGACACATGAGTGAGTGAACATGTACTGACATCTTTGACACTGTAGCCCAAATACATATTATTCCTCTGAAGCTAGTTATCTCTAGTATTTTTGCCTTAGGATGGAAAACTAACGTGTCACCTCTTAGTTACTTTCTAATTTTGGGGACAAAATGTCAGACACCCACAACTCAAAAAAGGAGAGATTTATTTTGGCTGATGGTTACATTCTTTGTTCTGTTAGCTCCATAGCACAAAAAGACATGGCAGAGAGGCATCGGGAAGGGAAGCCTACCATGTAACAGAGGCCAGGCAGTAGAGTGTAACAAAAAAATACACTTTGGGTTATGCCACAGTGACCAACCTCCAACTAAGCCCCACCACTTAACAGCAAGTTAGAAATAGTGCCTCCATGAGCTGTTCACCATCCAAAAGACCCACTTTTGAACACATGAGGCTTTTAGAGGATATTCTATAACACCATCTATAAATTTATAGTTAACAAAATACACATCACTTACCAGAACAACTATTTTCCCTGAAATCTAGGATTTATCTGCTTCTATCTAAGTGACCTCTTGATTAGCAAATAGATCGAACACTATAGCACAAATGCATCACACTCAAAGTCAATTCCCTGTTTTTCTTCCCCAAATGTTTTCTTAACCCATCTTCTTCATCTTAACATTTGAGAACCCAGGACTTCCATTTGCTCAGGACAAAAACTTGCAAGTATCCTTTTATTCTATTTTCATGCTCTAGATCTAAACACTTAGCAAACCTTTTGACATGGATAATCTCTCACCTTCTCATCTTCTTTACTACTAATTTATTAGTCTAAGCCATCATTCTATTTCAGATAGGAGACTATAATAATATCCTATCTTATTTTACCTTTTCTGCACATAAAAAGACACAAAACAGGATGATCTTTTGATGTAAGTTAACATTGTTTTGTTTTTTGGAAACATTCCACGGATTTTTCCTTTCACATAGAATAAACTTCAAACGTTGCTATAGATTACAATGCTATAGGTAGTCCATTAATTGTTGTGCTCCAGCTCTGCTAACCCCTTGGCTATTTCTCAAATATAACAACAGGGATATATCTCAGGATTTTGGCACTAGTTATCGCCCATCTAGAACATTTTTTTACAGGTGTTAAAATAGTTACTCTCCTCACTTCAAATAAGTCTTTTTAAATGGTACTTCACAATCTTCCTAGTCAATAAGCTCATGGTTCTTTTCAATGTGTTTTATATGTTTTTCTTACTCATGCTTATATTTACAAAACATAAAACAATACATGAAACACCAATTCATACATTCAATAAAACCTTACAAAAAAAAGGATGAAAATTAAGTTAGTGGGTAGTAATGTCTTATTCCCTCCAATATTTTACCCATAGCATAACATTGTTCTCAAATGAATGGATTCGTGACAGTTACATTAATCTGATCATTTTTTATAAAAAAATTGACAGTATTATGTTCATGTACAAAAGCGAGCTGTGATTACAAATGTCAGTGAGCATTGGCCAAGTTATGCAATTTTTTGCTAACATTTTTCTTCACAACTTCTAATACTACATTTTCCAACTGTTATCTTTGAAAATTATACCCATTCATATTGCAGATGTTTTAAATGACAAATTTCCTTTATCACTGAATCTAACATGTAACCAGTCATATTCTCTGTAAGCATTCTGAAAGAACTGGCATAAGACATAGCTTGTCTTTGTAAATAATATAATCCCACTGTAACTAAAAGTCCATTATTAATTGCATGTTACCACTCACAACAAACTATACATATTTTAAATGGCAAATCCTTTTTCCTTCTATTGTGGTAACAACAAAGAATAATAGTGTGGCTCTGGAAAAGGCAGAGAAAAAGGAAAGGGAGAGAATAGTATTTATAAAATTGTTCCTGAAAAACATTGTTTTATATGACCACAAAATCATTTTCTACAAAATAGTCCTGGAAATTGTACTAAAATGATTTCTCTGTTTCAATAAGCTCTACCCAACAGTAATGTGAACTTTGTAGAGAATGCAACCGTCTTAGACTTCTTATGTACTTGGCCGGCAATATTTCATTTGGGTTTAAATAATTTATGTAAGAATTGGCAATTCTACTCTTACACTGAATCCTAAGAATCTAATGAAAAGAATCATGCATGGAACTTGTAAAACACCATGAAATATAGGCATTATATAAAGAATATGAATGCAAAAGAGCACATAAAAGGCTTTTTTGTGCAATCAAACTGACAGTTAATTTGCGTTGGTAAATGTTCATCATTCAAAACATATTGTATCATTTTGTCTGTTAACAAAGCAAGTATGAATGTTTATGGGTATCATTTTTATTACCAGTTTTAAAGGTCCAGTTACAAACATCATGTTATATTTATGTAATTAATTGTGTGCACACATATATATTAAACATAAACAGAAAAGCGAGTTTATAAAATAAAAGACTCCATATTTTAATGATTAATGATAGTACTGAAAATTAAATACCTGCAAGGGAAAGCTTTAAATTAGCTTATATAAATAGTCACCAAGCATCCCCCATAGGCGCAGGCCCGGGGGATGACCGCTGTGCTCCACACTGGCTTGGGCCACTGAGCCACACCTGTGCCCTGACAGGCTCCCTGCTGCATGCAGCCCCTGAGGGTGATCATCAGGCCCTACCATGGCTCTGACCACTGCCTTGCCTGTGGCCTGGTGTGCTCCCCCAGTGTGTCAACCCAGAGGACAGCCACACCCATCCTGGCTTGGGCTGATGCCGTTGGCTACTGTCCCCATTGCTTAGACCAAGCACTGCCGTGAATGCTGTGCTCCCACTCTCCCTTCCAGAACCTTGAACTGCAGTGGATTTGCCGTGCTGCCTTGACGGGAGACTTGGTGGCCCCTTGCCCAGACAGAGAACCTTGGCAGGTTCCAGTCACTATGTACCCAACAATTGGGTGGACATCAACCACACAGTAGGACCCTAGGAGGCAAACGGCCGATAGTTGTTGCTATTGAGATTGAATCACCAGATATTGGCCCAGAAGGTGAAAATAACAAAACAAAAAAGCAAAATGCAATCTCAAACATCTAGTCCCTCAGGGGCAAGAACAGGTGACAGCAAAATAGAGGACTTTAAAAATATTACACCAGAAACCTCTGAAAAGATAGCAAATGAAGTAAAGAAACAAATCCACGAAGCTATAGAGGAAATCAAATTAGATATAATGTCTTAAATAGGACAGAAATAATGAGAGAGCAGTGTGCATCTTCATAGGAAGGAGAAAGGACCTGCATCTCGGCGACTGTTTGGCACTGGTAGGCCCGCCCTTCATCCGCAGGGAACTGCCTGGAGATCGGCATCTGGGCCAGGTCTGTTTGGGCCCGTAGCCCCGCGCTTCAACCTCAGGAAGTCTCCCAGAAAGCAGCATCGTGGCCTGTCTCTTTGGGACCCGAAACTCTCGGACCTGCAGAGTGGCCCGGGCTGTTTGGATTGGGAATATTGTGGAGACTGGCATCTTGGCCAGGTCTATTTAGGACCGGGAACTTTTCAGAAACCAACATTCTGGCCTGACTCTTTGGGACCTGTAGGCCCTTCACTCACAGGGAACCTCCTGGAGACCT